>VWZE01018360.1:31765-51452 GCA_013396675.1 Eubucco bourcierii
CATCTAAATGAATATTTTATTATTTTCAGTATGAATCTTTTAAGTGGGCCCTGACAGAACATATTTCAATATGACCATTTTGGGGCAAGATTTGCAATTTACATTTTTCAAGTTTAAAGTGGAATTTTTAAAACAACATTTTCAGTTGGTTGGGGTTTTTATTTTGGTTTGGTTTTGCTTTTGTTTTCCCAGAGATTAGATTTTATTTTCCTGACATGATTTTCCCTGCTCTGTTCACTTAGGAGATGACCTTGCCCAGGGAGGTTGTGGATGCTCCCTCCCTGGATGTGTTCAAGGCCAGATTGGATGAGGCCTTGAGTAACCTGTACTAGTGGGAGGTGTCCCTGCCTATGGCAGGGGGTTGGAACTAGATGATCCTTGAGGTCCCTTCCAACCTTACCATTCTATGATTCTATGATTCTATGATAACATAAACACAAAACATTTACTATTAAAAAAGTTGTTCTCATGATCAATACAAAGTTTTTCATATAGCCTCCACACATCACAGCCTCACAGCTTTGCAAAGCTGAGAACAATTTTACATATTCAGATATGCATTTAAATCCTAGTTAAAGTGGTTTCTTTTTCAAAGTAGAATGCACTTCAGAAAACCTTGAGGAAAAAAATGCGGTCTCAGTGGCAAAGGGCTTTGTGTGCAACAGAGTCCAAATTTGCAAATAAGATTCAATTCAGTATGGATTCAATCAAAGGCATTGGAAATATGTCATTTTCCTTAAGGGTAAAAAGTCCCTAGAAATACTGTGTGCAAGCAATAGCTCCTAGAAAAAGTCTTCTTGAAACTGGAAAGAGGCTGTTATGAAAACTTGGTGATCCAGAACACATCTGTGCTGAAGAAAACGTGCATTTTTTCTGAGTTTAAACAATGGGAAGAATTTAGGGAAGAAACTGGAAATAAGCCTAAGCTAACTTTATAAATGATTAAGTGGCAATAATTCAAAATTAATTCTACTCTGCATAATGTAGGCATGTAATTTACCCACTACTTTTTGGTACTTGGTGAGCAGTTCTGATGTAAACTGTTGAATTTTCCCACCGCATCGAGAACAGAAGGTGTTCTTGAAGACCTCCTGGGTGATGTTGTCTATTTGAAATGAAGCCTTTAGACTTAGGCTGTTTCACTAGACTGTCTAAACAGGTGCTGCTGCTAGGCAGAGTGGTTCTAGTGCTTACTGTTGTTTTGATGGCCTGTGAACATGCAACTGTAAGATAACCGCAACCCAGATTTACTGCTCAGGGCTTCAGCACTGTGTTTGTAAGGACTATCCTCAGTGCACACCAGCTAGCAGGGCATTTCCTGTAGGATTTGTTGAAGCAGAGAAAAAAGTAATTTGTTGGCTGATATTTATCTGCCATGCAATAGAGCTCATTCCTTCTAACACTGACACACACACCTCCCAACTGTGTTTACACAGCAGCTAATTTCTACTTGCTGCTGCTGCTGTTTATAAGGAGAACCAAGCAATTGTTCCTAACAATTCTCTAAAAATAAATGTGCTGCCTTTACAGGGGTTGTTGGAATTCTAAATAGTGCATTTCATGAGCATTTATAATGCAGCAGCCTTAGAGAACAGTGCTAAATTGGTCTTAGTATTTTTGAACCACTGATTTTTCAATTCCTCTCTCTCTGTACATTGCCTTTATGGAAATAATAATAATAAATAATTTTATATTTAGAAAACTCATTTTTATGCAGGATTTACCAAGAGGGTTAGCAACCTTCCTTCTAGTCCTCAAACCCTCATCTTGGCAACAGAAGACATCAGCCATGACAGAAATCTGAGCAATTTCTACAACAGGGCTTGCTTTTATTTATTTTATTTTTTTTCCCCTGCAGCTATTACAGCAGAGTAGACTAACATATTCTGGTCACAACCAGAACTGGAGAACAGAATTTTGCCAGACATTTAGTACAAATTTTATTCTTGAAAAAAGGTTGGCATAAACTTCTTAATTGTATAAATTAAAAAAAAAAATATATTCTTTTTAAAGTGTCTGAAAGGTAATAGACTCAAAAGATGTGTCCCTAATACCATTCTTTCTATGTTGACTCAGTGTGGATCTGTAGGTTAAACTATTCTCAAGGCTCAACAGGACCACTTACCTCTATAGCAAAGGACTCCATCTGAGTCCTCTAACTAGCTCTATGAGAAAGGTTATACACTTTTCAGCATATTTTATGTGAGCTTGCTTTTCACTAGAGCTAAAGCAATTGAATCCAGTGCTTTGAGTTCTGCTTAAAAGGGACACTGGCTGAGAAGAATGAATGGCTGAAAGATATTGATGAACAGTGTTGGATGGCACGGTGCTTAACAAAAATGAGTCACACCTTGGCAGCTTTCAGGAATGAGCTGACAAATAATTAGGAAATTAAACTTACTGGAAGAGAATCTGGTGCATACTAAATTTTTATTTTTCTTTCAAATTCAAGTCTTTTTCAACAACAATTAAACACAGCACCAAAAGAACTCCAAAACCTCACAGTTAGACACTCCAGGAACAAGACAGCACTCCAGACAATGATATTTGTCTTATTTGCTATTGTGACAGCAGGTATGGTGTGAGATTTATTTTTCAAATTAATATAATTTATTAATTTTGATATTCAGGACTCTCATCATTGACCAGCATTTTTAATAATAGGTTCCTTGCAACGGTCATGACAAGTATTACACAGAGGAAAAACAGAGGATCTAGAACACTTAAGGACTAAGTAGCAATATACAACAAACATTAAACCATTACAACTGGAAAGAGGTTCTTGCAGTCAGTTATACAGATTGCCCATTGGAGGGAGTCAAGAAACTCCTTTATCTGTACTGTGTGTAGTTCTGGAGCCCCCAGCACAGGAAGGACATGGAACTGTTGGAGTGGGTCCAGAGGAGGGCCACAAAGATGATCAGAGGGCTGCAGCAGCTCTGCTATGAGGACAGGTTGAGAGAGTTGGGGCTCTGCAACCTGAAGAAGAGAAGGCTTCGAGGGGACCTTATGGTAGCCTTGCAGTATCTGAAGGGGGCCTANGCACAAGTTGCCCAGGGAGGTTGTGGCTTCTCCCTCCCTGGAGGAGTTCAAGGCCAGGTTTGAGGAGGCCTTGAGTGACCTGTACTAGTGGGAGGTGTCCCTGTCTATGGCAGAGGGTTGGAATTAGATGATCTTTGAGGTCCCTTCCAACCTTACCATTCTGTGATTCTATGATCTTCCTTTGCTGCAGTTGCTTCCCCCAGCAGCAGAAGGAGGGGGAACAGAGAAAGGACTATTTTTGCCTTCCTTGACAGCTGTTTGCCTTTCTAGAAGTGTGAGGGCTAGGACTCATTTGTTTGGTGCAGGACATCCACCGTCTTTTCAGAGTTCACTCAGCCCACTAAGCTGAATGAACAATGAAGAAGAGCTTCATTAATTAAAGAATCTCTTAAAACACAATATTCTACTCTTTTTTGTTTGTTTGTTTGTTTGCTTGTTTGTTTGCTTTTCCTTCTTCATTTCATTGTGAATTTTCTTTAGAGGGGATGGAGTAGTTTGAGAGGTTTGCTGACATTTAAAAAGTAAAATTACACTTGAAAAATAAGTTTGCTAGGTAAATAAATGGAAATGTTACAAAGATTTGGAATCCTAGTGCTGACATTGGCTAAAAAGAATAAGTTTTGCTTTTTAGGTTGTCAGTGTTTTGTTTCAGAATGATGTAATTATTTTTTGAGATGTTTAAGCTGAACCACATAGAAATTAGAAAGTTAAATCAGAGTTGAAAGTTGTGACATAGTTGTAATGAAACACAGCATAATTGCACTATTTTATATGAAGCTTTCAGGTTCGCATAAAAGGTGTTTTTCTCTCTCAAATTCACTCTATTTATTTTAGGTCAACTATATGCAATTATTACTGTCCAATTTTCCAGTTGGATGCCAAATAAAAATGGCACCTGTTCTGTGCATCAGTTTAATCCCAATAATCCATATGTCGAATGGCTGAATTTGTGGAGAGAACAATTTTTAATCCTCACTGGATTTTAGCAGAAAACATAATTGTGTAGAGGAGAATTGATGCTGAGAATTACCTGTGTCTACATGGGATAAAAATCCAGCACAGTAATGAAATTCCACTGCCTGCTGACTTATTGTTGAAGACTCTAAAATACCAAGAAAGCATTGACACAAAATGTGTATTTTTTATATTTTGTCTGTGGTGGTAATAGAGGAGCTGAAAATGAGAAGCAACTCAGCACATTGTTTCATATTACATTGCTTATATCCTACCTTTTTGCACCATATAACTTGGTGAAATCCCGTCAGCCTCTGTCTGCTTATCCTGAAAGCTGAAGTACCAGAAGTATCAACGCATATGAAGTACAAATCATCATTAATAGTCTGCATCTGGCAATACTAAAAATGGAAAGATCAAAAAAAATGCAAATGTGCATGACATAATTTAGAACTCAATGTGGAGTAAAAATACTTAATAAACAAGTTCCAAAGACTTTTTTTTTTTTTTTTTTTTTTTTTTTCCCTAAGACTGGAAAGCTTAAGTAGATGTCTCTTGCTAGATGTGAAAACAAACACAGAGAAAAGGCTCACAACTTCCAAAAGCATGGAAAAGACTTTCACAAACACGCAAGTTAAACCAGTTACTTATGTAAATACAGTATTGGTTAACATAAAAGAACATTAAGATGGTTTTAAAATAAACAGCAGCAGACAACCAGGAGCAGTTAACATTTCATGAGTGATGGAAGAAATACAAATTTCAGGCATCCTCCAGAGCTGTCATCCCTTCCATTCATCCTGGTATCACAGCCTTTTCAGTTTTACATATTCATTTTTATATTCTCATGAAATATTTCTTGCGTAGTTTTGTAGTCACATATATAAATAAAGACTTCTCTTAGTAGTTTCTGATTCGATTAAGTATGGGCTGTTTCTTTCCTTTGTGGCAGAAATAGACATTTATAAGTCAAGGATGTGATGGGTGATGATTTGAACTGTATTCAGGCCACGAGTGTAATGGTGATTTCTGAAATATAGATCAAGACTCCACATGTAGTGCTCTTAGAAGAAAACAGCTATATTTCCCTTCCCAACCCCTCTACACTCTTCAGGGAGGCCTGCATGATATTATATAGGAAGTAAACCCATTATTCCTGGTGAACTGCTCCAGAGGTGATGCTAATTCAGTTGAATGAGGCAGAAAAGTCCTGGGTGGTAACTGAGCTAAAGTGGCTGTAGGAAAAGTTAAGCTCATGATACAGTGGCAGAAAGAGCCTCAAAGAGTAATTACAGGAAGGGGAACTCAATTAGCTGGAACAAACAACTGATTGTGCAATTAAGGAAAACCCTGTAAATCATTACAAACCTCTTGTCATACAGCATTTCTCTACAGTCCTCTGTGGTGGCCCTGCTCTATCAGATAAAAGTTGAGGCTAAGCTGCCATCATGTTTTCATTGCTGTGTTATGAACTGCTAATGATGATCACTTATATACCTTTCTTAATTATCTTGAACAACAATGCATATCTCTAACCCTTTATTTACAAACCCACCCTTAGTGGCTTTGTATGATGAAGTCACAGCGACAGTGGACAAGGGAAAGGCAGCTGATGTCATCTACCTGGACCTGAGTAAAGCATTTGACTCTGTCCCACATGACATCCTGGTCACCAAACTGGAAAAGCATGGACTTGATGGATGGACCACTCGCTGGATAGGGAATTGGCTGGATGGTCGAACCCAGAGAGTGGCGATCAACGGCACAATGTCCACCTGGAGACCAGTGCCAAGTGGTGTCCCTCAGGGGTCAGTGCTGGGACCAGTGCTGTTTAACATCTTTGTCAGTGACATGGACAGAGGAATGGAGTGCACCCTCAGCAAGTTTGCAGATGACACCAAGCTGTGTGGCACAGTCGACTTGCTAGAGGGCAGGGATGCCATCCAGAGGGACCTGGACAGGCTGGAGAGTTGGGCCCAGGCCAACCTGATGAAATTCAATAAGGCCAAGTGTAAGGTCCTGCACCTGGGTAGGCACAATCCCAAGCACAAATACAGGCTGGGTGGTGAATGGCTGGAGAGCAGCCCTGAGGAAAAGGACCTTGGAGTCTGGGTTGATGAAAAGCTCAACATGAGCCTGCAGTGTGCACATGCAGCCCAGACAGCCAACCGAGTCCTAGGCTGCATCAAGAGAAGCGTGGCCAGCAGGGCAAGGGAGGTGATTCTGCCCCTTTACTCTGCTCTCGTCAGACCCCACCTGGAGTACTGTGTGCAGTTCTGGAACCCTCAGCACAGGAAGGACATGGAAGTGTTGGAGCGGGTCCAGAGGAGGGCCACAAAGATGATCAGAGGGCTGGAGCAGCTCTCCTATGAGGACAGGCTGAGGGAGTTGGGGCTCTTCAGCCTGGAGAAGAGAAGGCTTCGAGGGGACCTGATAGTAGCCTTCCAGTATCTGAAGGGGGCCTACAGGAAGGCTGGGGAAGGATTATTTACAAGGTCCTGCAATGACAGGACAAGGGGCAATGGGCTTAAACTGGCAGAGGGGAGATTTAGACTAGATGTTAGGAGGAAGTTCTTTACAGTAAGGGTGGTGAGGCACTGGAACAGGTTGCCCAGGGAGGTTGTGGATGCTCCCTCCCTGGATGTGTTCAAGGCCAGATTGGATGAGGCCTTGAGTAACCTGTACTAGTGGGAGGTGTCCCTGCCTATGGCAGGGGGTTGGAACTAGATGATCATTGAGGTCCCTTCCAACCTTACCATTCTATGATTCTATGATTCTATGATTCTATGATTCTATGATTTTACTAACCTTTTGGCATATGAGATGATGTAGGAAGCCATAGAGAATCATACAGCCATCCATTTACCATATGCATGTTTACAGATTCACATTTGTACTTTTCACACACAAGACCAGCTATCTGAGGGAAGGCCCAAAGGTCCCTTCCTATCAGATCACTGGGAGGTGATCTGCTGGAGAGCAGCCCCATGAAGGACCTAGGAGTTCTGGTGGACAAGAAGTTGTCTGTGGGACAGCAATGTGCCCTTGTCACCAAGAGGGCCAATGGAATCCTAGGTGCATCAAGAAAAGTGTGTTCAGCAGATTGAGGGAGGTTCTCCTCCCCTTCTACTCTGCCATAGTGAGACATCACCTGGAATATTATGTCCAGTTCTGGGCTTCCCAGTTCAAGAGGGACAGGGATCTACTTGAGAAAATCCAATGGAGAGCAACAAGGATGATTAAGGGACTGGAGCACTGCCTTATGAGGAAAGGCTGAGAGACCTGGGGGTTTTTAGTCTGAAGAGACGACTGAGAGGGGCTCTAATCAATGTCTATAAATATCTGAGGCCTGAGGGTCAAGAAGGAAGGGACAGGGACAGCATCTGCTTACCTCTGCTGTGTGATAGGGCAAGGCACAATGGATGTAAACTACATCACAGGAAGTTCCACCTCAACATGAGGAAGAACTTCTTTACTCTAAGGGTCACAGAGCACTGGAACAGGCTCCCCAGAGAGCTTGTGGACTCACCTTCTCTGGAGACTTTCAAGACCTGTCTGAATGCATTCCTGTGTGACCGGCTCTACATTCTATGATGCTGCTCTGTCAGGGAGGTTGGACTCGATGGTCTCTGGAGGTCCCTTCCAACCTTTAACATCCTGTTATTCTGTCATTTAGACAGAATCCAACAAATGGTTGCATTTTGAATTTCTGATCCACTCTCATACATCAAGTGCAAAACTAAACTTTAAAAGATATAGTGAGAGAAAGAAGAAAAGGTCTGATTTCAGTATTATTCAGAAAGAGAATAATAGAGAAAAGAATATTGGTAGAACAAAGCAAAAATAGTAAGAATACATGAGAAGGACATATAAACCTATTTGGCAGAACTATCTGTAGGTAAGATTCCTTGAAACTTCAGCTTTATGAGCTTGTTTGCAATTGTTTTGCTAACCTTTTATGGTGCAGTTATGGTGTTGGACTGTTCCTGTATCTGAGGATATCAGTTTTAGTTAGTCTAAAATTTCAGCAAAATTGTTCGTAAGACAGGTAAGACAGTAAAGGAGGGAATTAAAACATTTTCACTTCATTTTGTGCTAACATTTAAGACTATCTGAAAAATGTTCTCATTTTTTAAAAATGCTGCCACTGTTCCACTGCAAATTTCCTGAGGTGGTTTGGTTTGGTTTTCCTTTCAATCTTTACATATAATGAGAACTTTGTTTTTAGGGCAGCACCTACTTAGAAAGAGCATCCTCTCATAGTGGTTGGGCCATCACTGTCACCTGGAAAACAAGAAGCCCTTTTCCCCAACCTGCTTTCAGCCATACTGAGGTACATAGTGAATTTCTGCCTGAAAGCACAGACACTCATGTGTCCTCATGTACTGACTGCTGAAAGAAAGAAGTGCATACTAACTGCTATGAAGAAATGTCATCTTGTTGCCTGTTGAGCAGTACAGACAGCTGTTTCTTACTTTTCCCCTTCTTAAATGCATTTTTAAACCATGTTGGCAAAAATAATCTCTAAGGGATAAATTTTCCTTCTGTGGCACACCAGTTGCTGGCTTGGGTTTAGGGAAGCTACTAATGAGGCTGATGATTAGTGAGAATTCTGGTGACTGTACTTATGCTAGAAACATCTGGCTGAGTGCTCTGAACTGGATGCAGACCGACCAGACTGACCCACCATTTGCTGCTGTGCAAATGGCTTTATATTTCAGAGATAGCAGAATCATTTATCTTCATTAAGCAACAGTCTCTAAACCAAATAATTAATGACAACTAGTCTGGAAATGGCTGTACAGAAAAAGTAGTACAAAGGGAATAAATAAATTCTGAGAAGAGGAAAAGTGGAGTCTGGAATAAAAGAGGCATGAAAATCTTTGCTGCTTTAAAAGCATCTGCTATTCTACATGAACATTTTCAGTGCAGACTGAATTACTGGTATTTCCCCACCCAAGTGAGCAAGAACACTGGATGGTGAAGCTATCTGAGTGTGTGCAAGTGGCCTCAGCTGACAGAAGGCAAACAGCATCTTTTCTGGCACCCCAAGCATGGGCCTCACTGATCTCTTTTTCCCTGTTCCTTGCTTTCATGCAGAACCAAAGCTGGGATTTACAGTCTACAAGAGAAATGGAAGGTAGCTCTTCTCATAAGATGCCAAAAGGGGCTATTTCCTTTCCTCTGAGTATTTATGTGTATTTAGTTCTAAATTTCAGCCCAGCTCTACTGATGCCCACTTTCCTGAGCTACCTGGATTAAATTTTCCCTTTTCCTGTAAGCAGGGTACTGGTTCACAGGTATCTTGGTATTTAGACTTTTTGAAGAAGTATACAAGGCATAGCCATGAGATGTTTGCAACAAGTTTCCCAGAAAGAAAGCTTCAGGGAGAAAAAATTAATGGCTTCCATCTGAGAAGGACAAGAAAGTGGCAGCAATCCTTAAAAGACACTTTAAAAATTCAGCACACTCAAGGAGCACAGCAGAAGGAAGCCTGGTACCCAACTCTCCTCAGCACCACAGGCCTCTTTTACACTCTGCCCTAAAAATCCCAGCGACCTTAGGAAGATGAATTGCAAAACCTGTGCTTTAAACTGAATGTGAAAGTCTTTTCCATTTACTTTTCTATCATGCTAATTGACCTAAAGACTTGAGAATTGACCACTCATTTTAAGAAATATAGATGGGAATTGCTGATGGTATTTTTCCAGTCTGTGCAAAGAGAGGTTTTCATCATCTCTAAGCACTAGCAAGTCCTATCTAAGCAGTATCAAGTCTATACCTTCACTCCCTAGGCCCATTGCTTAACTAATCACTTTACGCTACTTTGTAGCCCTGTTGTAAAAGGAAACCTCTGACGCTCTCATGTTCCACAAAGAATGGCACATGAAATTCCTCTTTTCAAGGCTATGAGTAAGTTTTACCTTTAAAATGAGAAGATTCCTGTATCAGCAAAGCACAAAAAGGTTCTGAACAATCTTCCAATTGGACTAGTGGGGAGAAAGATCTAACTCATTTAAAATAGCCTTGACAAGTTTATAATGAGCTTGTATGAGAAGGCAACCTCAGATCACAGAGGACTGGATTTGATCAAAAAAAAAAAAAATTGTTTCAGTTCCAAGTTTTAAATATGCTGAGGGCTGTTTTATTGATGTGAATACTTTCTGTTTTGGTGGTTTTAGAAGATGACCAGTATTCTGTGTTTGCTCAGCAAAAGTAACATAACAACAGAAGATGAAGAAATAAGACTTATGAGGAAGCAAAGAAATGAGATTTGGGCTCATGTAGAGGTTCCTATTTTTTATGTTAATGGCAACATGCATTTACCAATGATTCACAGGCTGCTGGTGGTCTGCAAAGCCATTCTAAATGTCTCAAAGCTGCTCAAAAAAAGCATCACCTTCCTGTAGGTAAAATTTAGCTGTAACTGTGCACAACAGATGAGAAATGCAGAGGGTTGTCAGAGGTCTACACTTTCAAAAGCTTGTAACTCAGTTAAACTGCCTTCCTGAATACCACCATTTCGGTTTTGCAATTAAAATGAACAAAGAAATATGTAAAGGACACACAGGAATGAAGCAGCAAAATCAAGAAAGGAACCAATTTGTCCACATTGCAGTGTTTGATTATGTATAGGAAGGCTAGCAGGCATGACTGCCAGTCTGTCAGAGTACTGACTTTGCTAGGTATCCTCCAAAGGCCATGTTTCTGATTGCCTTTTTTTTTTTTTTTTTTTTTTTTTTTTTTTTTTTTTTCCTGTTGCTGCTTGGAAGCAGTTCTAAGGACATTTATAACTAGGGTGGACAGGGAAATGGAGAAAATGCAAAATTTATGCATGAAGGGGAGTTCTGAGAGATTACAAGCAGCTACAGAAAAGGGGTAACACAAAAGTAAAACAATAACAACAGAGATACCCCAAACCAACCAACCAACCAAAAAACCCAACAACCTACAAAAAAAACCAGAAAAAGAGCTCCAACCAACAACAACAACAAAACAAACCAACCAACCAAAACCCACTGTCTTAGGAGGAACAAAATTGCTAGTTTGAAGGTTTGTGGATAGAGATTCCGTACCCAGAGAGGTGATCATTCTGCAGTGCCAGAGTCAAATGTAATTGTTCTCAGACATGTTCATCCTAGGCACCTGTGTGCTGAGACTGGGTGATAACCTCCTACAGTGATTGTAGTGATTTGGTTTACAAGGGCATATGGATGGAGGCTGACAAGTAGCCCTGGTATAACCATCTTCACACATCAGCAAGTACTATAGATTTTATTTGAGGCATTTGGCACCTGATGGACAGAAATCAGAAATCCTATTCAGAGCTATTCCCTCCCATGTGAAGGAAATGGTGCCCTATTTTCAGCCAACTGATACTGCATAAACAAATTGCCTTTATATGTGTGTGTTAACTAGTAGATCTGTGAAGATCCCAGGAAAGCCTCGGGGCACAACCACAGTAATAATAATTTCTTTGATATAAAATGAGGTTGTTGTTCTTTCTTAGATGAAAATCCAGCAGAGTTCTGCAAACTTCAGCCTGTGTCAGTTTCTCCAGCAAGCAGCAAATATTGGAATCCAGTCATTGATCCTCTGCTTGTTAGGAGCAAAGCATTCATACAATAAGAAGCAGGAAACCTGCACAAATGCTCTCCATTTCAGGGAGCTATGAAACAGATGGCTTGGTTATAGCATTGCTTCCCTTCACAATAAAGGGTTTGCTTTAATTCTGTAAGTACAGCTCATCTATCTCAGCCAAGGGGATCCTAGAGGCTTTGTCAGTTTTGTGTGTCTGTTTGGGGACAAGACAGAAAAGTTGTTTTCTTGCCATGGAAAACAAATGTGCTTCAGTACAGCAAAACAAGAAGAAAGAAAAAAAAAAGACACATTATAACCAAGGAAACAATGATCTTTCATGCAGGGGAATCAGCAGAGCATAAAATATGGTGCATGGGGAAACAGGGCAGGCAGAGCCCCATCTTGTGGCAGAAAGTCCAATTCGTGTTTCTTCGGCTGTGCATGAGTCACCACGTCCCAGCGACAATACTCTGGGACACTGCTCTGTGCAGCTGGCCTTTAAATATTTAAATGTATTGGATTAAAAGAAAGATGTCTCTTCTTTGCCAAGCAGCTGCCTATAAACAGCTTTCTAAATTGCAAGAGTCATGTAATTAACTTTTCCTTTTCTCACATAAAAGAACCCCTTTGTTCTGGGAAGGCAGGGATGGGTTTGAGTCTGGAAAGGAACTGAAATGCCATTGAGATTTTTAGGTGTTTGTTCAGTTGTGGAGTTTGCTGTGGTGTGGGGTAGAAATACATCTACATGCCGACTGCTGGCTACTTTCCTTCTAAAGGTAAATTCTCCATCTTTCCTTTGCATCCAATCCAGTTATCAAAGTAGACATCCCTCCAGGTAATTTCATATTCCAGAACATTTCCCCTGCTCACCTAGCTGCAGGCAAACAGAAAACTATCAGTCACTGGCTAGGGATTGCTATTTCAGGATCTTCATGGCCCCATTGCTGCACAAGTGCAATGTGGAAACCTCTTTTATTTGTGCCCAGGTCACCTCTTATAGGATTTCCTTCTGTAAACACACCCCAAACCATCTACTGCATATTGAAGAGGACAGGAGCAAAAAACTTACAGCTAAGAATGCATCAGTCATACCTATTGGACTGTGTAAAGTGTGCAGAGCTGCATTCACTCTATTTTTTTTTTCCTTTTTTCCTTTTAATAAAGATGGAGCTCTTAAGGACATTTTGGTGCATTGGACTGATTCAAATAGTAGTTGAGTTTTGAGATGAGAATTAGGGTCCTAAATATTATCAAGTTCTGAAGTTTCATGATTGGGAACCTTCCAGACACAAAGATGGATTTATCTGAGTACAGCTTAGCTCTTGAACAGTCTGTTTTAGGTCTCCAGAAAAGATTAGAAATCATTACAAAGTTCTCTCCCGAGCCTTCCTTGCTTTCTCATCTCTGTTAATGAGCATTTCTAATTGGAGGATGTGTGATCTTGTGCCATTTTCTTACCTTTGTATCTGACAATGAAGTAACAGGAGTACAGAAAAGTTTCAAAGTTTTTGCATTCAGTCAACTCAGATGTTTTGTTATGAACTTAAGCCTAAACTTATAGACTGCCTGAGTTCACCCAGGTGTCTCAAAAGGAAATTCCTTGAAAACAGATTAGTGAAGCATCTTGCCAGTTTATATTTCTAGCTCAAATACGTGTCTGTGGTAGCTTACTTCTGCTTTACTGTGAACTGAGGGTGCAGTAAAAGCCCGGCCAAAATCCTTCACCTTTCCCATGGAAACCTGTTCTCAGCATGACTGTGGCCACAGGTCACTGATTAGCAGCCTGTGCTATGTAGCTTCTTCATGTTCTCGTTTCAATTCTGTAGGACTGGGCATTTGCATCACAAAGTTGAATGGCAAATAACAAATGGGCTATGGACCTGTCATGCAAAAAGTACTCCTACATTCACACATCTAAGCCTAAGAAAAGAATTTTAAATACTTTATGCAGAAATATTTTGTGGAGAATACAGCAGCCATCACATCTTACACGCAGAATTAAGCATCAACCTTATTATTAATATTTTTTCCTATTGGATGCATCTAAATTATGTGAGACTCTACTGTACTTTGCACGCTACAAGCAAGACTTGAGGAAAAATGTCTGGCCTAAGGATCTTCAGGTTGAGTGCAAGAGCAAGTGAAAACAAGAAGACTGTTTTATAAACAGAACCATGGAAAGGATCCAAATGTTTTAGCTTACAGAGTCCTGATCAATAAACAAAGCCAGGAAAAGGATCCAAATGTTTTAGCTTGCAGAGTCATACTTCATGCATTGAGCCACAGTCACCACCTTTTCTTTTGTTTAACCCATGCTTTCTTCTGCTCTGTTAAGTGTTCTTTCCCTATCTGCAAAAGATGGTGGCCCTGTAAGAGAAATTGCTTGGAAAATAAATAAAATCAATAGGTAAAAGCTGTAATTTATGGTGGGAAATGTGACAGAAACACTAGAAGGGCATACACTAGAAGATCATATGGCACTGGGGAATCTTTGAATTTATAGAGTGTCTTGCTGAGGTGAAGGGAGGTGGTGATTGAGCATGCTAGAACTTTATTTACTACACCAAGTATTCTGACACTTTCTTTTATTCTAGGGAAGTGTTAATATCTCTCCTAGAAACTTCAAGGAACAAAATGTCTTCACTAGTATAAAAGGAGAGCACAAATGCCAATAGCACAAGCAGATTGAACATTTCCCTGTTTCTGGAAAAATGTGGACATAGTTTGAGTTTTGTTTAGTGTTTTTCAATGTTTTCTATCTTCCATTAACAGACTTTAGAAAAAATACTTCACAATGATTATTTTCAAAAGGTCAGAAAGTGGTATTAGTCAGGTTTGTTTTGCTGAGCATCATTTGAAGACAGTAAACAAAAACTTGAGAAATCCCTAATTGCCAATTAAACAGTTCTTGTGGACTTTTTTTTTTCTTTTCTTTTTTTTTTGTTTTAAAGGGCATTTCTAAAGAAAACCAACCATGATATAGGCATAAAGTTTCAGTTTGCGTTACTGATACTGTGGATAAATTTGTTCTCAGTATTTTTCAAATGGGTTATTTGACAATCTGTTTACTCACTTCAGTTCTGGCTCCAGCTAAATGATATTCTTTACAAATAATATTACTCATTGTGTTTCTTCACAGCTGTTCTTCATATGTTTTCTTTGCTGATAGTTGTTGGCATTCACAATTTGTTGCATTATGCAATGAGCTTACTTAAGATCTTTAGCTGAGCAAAAGTTTCTTGCAGTTTGTGGGGGCCAGGTCCTTTATCATGTTAGAGTGCTGTGAGCTCTAACCCTCAAAGGTAGAGCTGGGAATTGTTGCTAGTTGTTATGGAGGGGCAATTAACTGATACAAGATTATTTTAAAAGATTAATATTGTTTATTAATATTCAATATTCAGAACTCTTACCACTCTGACCACTCATTTTAATAATAATTGGTTCTTTGCATGGTCATGGAAACTTTATACAGGTAATAACATAGGATCTATAATAACTAGCAATAATATATAACATTAATTGAACTCAATTGAACTGGAAGAGAAGGTTGCTGAGGTTAGTGTAACACTTGTGGTCAATACCCCACTTGCCAACTAGATGGTCTCAAGGAGCTCCTTTCTGCTTATGGCAGAAGGCGATGGTGAATTACAAGAGGCTTTAAAGTATTTACACACAAAATTATCTCCCGACTGGCAGGGCTGGCTACAGCTTCAGACAGTGCCCAAAAACTTTCAGGGATTTCTGTTATTGTTTCATCAGCCTCTGAGACTTCTGATTCTTCCCAGGTTTCAGGGTGCTGGGGAAAGGAGGTAGACAATTTCTGACCTGGTCCTGATCTCCTCTGGATGATCTGTGTGTCTTCAGAACTTCCTGTCTTGGCAGGAGGCTTTCAGATGCAGTCAGGATGTCTTGTGGTGTGCAGTCTCAGCACAAGGTCACACTGGCTATGCAGGCTGATCGTGTGGAGGCATTTAGAGCCTGTTCGTGGTAAACTTGAATCAGTGGAGTTTCCAAGCAGTTCAGGATACAATAAGGCAGTAACAAGCAGGCAAGCATGGATACAACAGCAGAGCACGGATACAAGGCCAGAGCACCCTGTGTCACCTGCTCATCTCCTTTTATCAATACAACCTGAGACTAATGGGCCTTTGGACACAGAATAACCAATCAGAATGGCAGTTAGCCAAGCCTGACCATACCAGGTGAAGCCAAAGGCTTGCTTTACCCTTTTTAGGGCAGAGCATAGGCCTCGCACAAGGCATATGCAAGCTAAGCGTGTCTACCACAGGATGCAAACAAACATAGGCAAGTCAGTATCCTTAGACTCAGTGGCTCCAGGTTCTTTGTCCTCTTTCCTGTGGTTGCTTCTCGCCATGGCAGAAGGAGGGAGAGCAGAAAAACATACCTGAGCAAACCAGGACATGTATAAGCCTATTTTGGCCTGCTTAGGCCTACTACAACACTAGTAGATGCCAATACCTAAATATAAATAAGGTACGTTTCACCTTTTATGGTAGCCAGTCAGCCAGAAAATCATATGGCAGCAGAATTCCCCTATCTTTCCAGGTATCACTTTCACCTGAATCCCACAACCTTCTCTGCACACCCTACAATAATTTTTCTTTCCTCTTTCTCTGTCCCTCCCCAGTTTTTCCCAAATGCAATGTCTTCTTTCTGCCTGTTTTCATTACTGGTTATGTGACTGAACACTTTTCATTTATTCACCATGGATCAACTCAGCACCATTCCTTTCTGTAATCCACACTATACCCTTTCTGCTGTTGAATGATGTTCAATTCTGTAAAGCTTTCCAAGTTACAAGCTGCTGTGCTGTGTCATCTTGTATTGGCTTCTTGAATCTTTAATAAAGTTGTTCTCAAATAATTTTTCAGTAAATGAAATGTACCTGCTGAGATGAGATTCTGCACATCAGCATGATGAGCAATGGTTCTTAATGGATTAGGAGATACAGACAAAGGGAGGGAAAGAAGAGCTTAAGGGAGAAAGAAAAAAAGAGAACTTCCCACTATTGTTTTGGTTTTTTTTTTTAAATTCAAATATTTCAGTTCCTTTTTGTCTGAGATTTCTTCCACATAATTGTCAAATTTAATTATTTAGAACACATACCCAATAATGCACTTAAGACTAATTCCCTGGGAAACTGTCAAACATGTAAAAAGGAGTGGCAAGAAAAGCCCTGGAGAGATTGTGTTTAGCATGACTGCAATTTAGAAAAAGATCCATGCAGCATTATTAAGGAGTTGGGTATTTGCATATACATATAGGTATGCACATGAGTTAGAGACATGCATATATATCCATTTGCATACTAAACAAAAGCAGAATTATTATGGAAAAAAGAAAAAGAAGTGGATGAAAACTGTATTTTTTTTTTTTAAGAAGAAAAGCCCAGAATATTTTATTTTTCACTCTGTAAATTGATACAGACAACTGATGGAAAGATTAGAGCTGAGTTATTTGTGATAAAGATATGAGATTTGTTTTCTGTATGGACTCATTATAATACAGAGACTCAGATCCTTAGAGGTGCACAGACACCTAGTTACAAGAGAAAATCGATAGAAAAGAGTTATATTCATCTACTTCAGAATCTGAGCTTGAGCACCTGATCTAAGGCCCATTTGTTGATTTTCATGGATTTGGGAATAGGTCCTGCCTCAAAGATGCTGCAAATAGAGACGAGGTCAAGGTCTGCTGCTCAGTGAAGGGAAGAAAATGTGTTAAAGCATTAGTGCACTCAGCTCCCTGGCAGGTTTCTTGTGTCCCCCAGGATGTTCCGAGCTTCACAGTTGTGAAAGAGCAGCTGAGCACTGGGATCAGGCAGTTAATCAACTAAAGAAGGACAATGGCAGGACTGGAAATACATGAGAAGTAGGAAAGTGAGTGCAGGAAAGGTAGTTTGAATCAACAAGTCTAGTCCATGTATTTCCACTGCCTTTAGTTCATTGTCCATGAATTAAGATAGATTTACCTCAGAAAGGTGCAGGAGGGACAACACATCAACGCTGTGCTGAAAGGAGCTGTTAACATGTTCTGAATAATAGTAAGGAGACTCTCTTAGAAGCAAACCAGGGAGAAGTGCTCAGACAAATGAGAAGGACTGGAGCATCAAAGGATGTTCTTATCTTATCTTAGAAGGTGCCTTCTACCTTCAGAAGGCACAAATAATATGTGTGCTGAAGTGGGACTAAAGGGCAGAGCCCAGTGAGCCAGCCATGAGTTCTTTCTGGCCTGTCCCTTTCTCCTAAACTAATGAGATTTTCATCCACCCAGAGTTGCCAAGATAGATGGGTGAAAGGAAAGACTAAAGCACACGTAAATTTCACATCTAAAAATGCTCTGAGACTTAAACTTGTCTCCACAAGACATGGTGGAACCTACTCATCAAGTGTCATGCTTCATCTTCCCCTTGAGTTTTTTTTTTTTTTTTTTTTTTTTTTTTTTTTCCCNCAGGATGTCAAACACTGGTTACATTATCTTTGTCTTTTCTTTTGACAGTGACTTTTGGAGCTGCTCTGGCATGTTTTGTCCATGCATGTGCATGTGCACATGCATGAGACTGAACTGTCTGGCTTCTGTATGTGTTGTTTTATGCACTATATCGATAAAGCCTTAGGCTTTAGGAAGAATAAAGCTGGGAGAATCAGCATAGATATTAATAGCTTCTGCTAATGGTGGTGATTTGGAGAGCAACCAGAAAATAGATCAGATGGGTTTAAACTTTCTGCCATTATAAAATACTGTGCTCAGGTGTACTCTGAAAACTAGAATTGGGGAGAAGCAATTAATATTATGCTTCTCAGGTGTTAGGCAAGTGTCTCCTGGGTGCAATTTCTAATATTCAGAATAAGATTAAAGCCTGTGAGAGTTCTACCTCCCAGTACTAGAACTCTTCCACTCTCTAAATATTCCTTGATTTTAACATTTCTGTGAGTACCTGAGTATGAATGTTAATTCCCCTGAAAAGAAACCTTAATAGCACAATAAAGCTACAACACACTTTTTCTGCTCCAGTTTTAAACTTCAGAGGAGTTGGGTACTGTAATCTCAGTTCTGAGGTGAGCTATATGTGGTTTCCACTGAATTACTGTTCATCCCAAAATGCATCATCTACTGTCATTCCAGATTTGCCTGTAGTATTGCTACAGCATCTCAGGACCTACTGTCTGACTTCTATCTCATCCTAAAAATCAGCTGGAATCCAAATAGGAAATCTTACTGCTGTAAATGTGACCTAAGTTGGCCACAGGTTTTTAGTCTGGCCAAGCCATGTGGTCTCAGCCCAGTCAGAGCATCAGCCTTTCGTCAGGTTTCAAAGGGTGAAAGTTTCATTTCTTCTTTCTGTCTTAATCATAGAATCACAGAATGTAAGGGTATGGAAGCGACCTCAAAAGATCATCAGTCCAACCCCACTGCCACAGTAGGATCTCCTATACCAGATCACACGGGAATGCATCCAGGCAGGTCTTGCATACCATAGAATGGTAAGGTTGGAAGGGACCTCAAGGATCATCCAGTTCCAACCCTCTGCCATAGGCAGGGACACCTCCCATTAGTACAGGTTACTCAAGGCCTCATCCAATCTGGCCTTGAACACCTCCAGGGAGGGAGCAGCCACAACCTCCCTGGGCAACATGTTCCAGTGCCTCACCACCCTCACTGTAAAGAACCTCCTAACATCCAGTCTAAATCTCCCCTCTGCCAGTTTAAACCCATTGCCTCTTGTCCTGTCCTTGCAGGATCTTGTCAATAATCCCTCCTCAGCCTTCCTGTAGAGTCAAATGCCTTACTCAGGTCCAGGTAGATGACATCAGCTGCCCTTCCCTTGTCCACTGTCACTGTGACTTCATCATAAAAAGCCACTAAATTTGTCAGGCAAGATCTGCCCTTGGTGAAGCCATGCTGGTTCCCACCAATCACCTCTGCTTTGTTTTCCATTTGCCTTAGCAGAACTTTCAGCAGGATCTTTTGACTCTGTCCCACATGACATCCTGGTCACCAAACTGGAAAAGCATGGACTTGATGGATGGACCACTCGCTGGATAAGGAATTGGCTGGATGGTCGAACCCAGAGAGTGGTGATCAACGG
>VWZE01018360.1:52057-69932 GCA_013396675.1 Eubucco bourcierii
TGTGGATGCTCCCTCCCTGGATGTGTTCAAGGCCAGATTGGATGAGGCCTTGATTGAGCTGTACTAGTGGGAGGTGTCCCTGCCTATGGCAGGGGTTTGGAACTAGATGATCCTTGAGGTCCCTTCCAACCTTACCATTCTATGATTCTATGATTCTATGATCTGCTCCATGATCTTGCCAGGCACAGAGGTGAGGCTGACTGGTCTTTAGTTTCTCCAGAGAGGGAGGCTCTACAACCCTCCCTGGCATCCTGTTTCAGTGTTCTCTCACCCTCACAGTGAAAAAAATTCCTCCTCATGTTTACATGAAACTCCCTATGCCTTAATGCAGGGACTGAGTATTCCTGAGATACAGCAGCAGAGAAAAAAGGATATGGTCTACTCTGATGTGAAAAATTCCTTGAAGGGGTTTTGCCTTGACAGAGCTGATGTTAACCTTGGCAATATGATGGATTGCCCCAATCTATCCATATCTTGCCAGGGAAGATGCACAGACATTCCTTCTTACAGATATCTTTTACATCACTCAACAAAGTGTAGACTACACTGTGGGGGAAGAACTGAGGTCATGTTGATCTTCCTAAGCTGGTTTTGCTTAGCAAAACACAAGCAGCCAAAATTCAGATCTGTGTTGTTTGCTTGACATAAACAAATTACATTGTGGGTCAGATGGTAATAGAACCCATCCTATTAGCTTGACATCCTACATTAAGTATGTTGGTTTAGAAAAGCAAAAAAAAAAAAAAAAAAAAAGACATAGTATTTCTCTCATTTAGAAAGCATAGGTTGTTTTTTATCATCATGGATGCATTCCTGTGAGGGATTGGACTAGATGATCTTTTTAGGTCCTTTCCAGCCCCTGCCATTCTGTGGTTCTGCAATCATGCACAGAGAACTGTGAAGTCAGGTTGCAGTAACCACAAGACCAAGTTGAGGTAAGCACAATAAAAGTCTTTTGGGTAGCCAGTAAGAATTACATCCTAATGCAGTAGACAGTGTGGTTAAAGGATACTTAGGAAGTGAATATGTAAAAGAGCTTTAATAAATTAGGAGAGGCAAGCCTGAGGGGATGGCTAGGTTTTCCACAGGATGATATTTCTAGGTGTCATAGCACCACCCCATATCTGGCAGATTGTGTTCAGATAAACAAGGCACAAAAGTGCTTTGACATTGGAAATGCAGAAGTTTTAACTTAGCTTCTTGATTTCCGCTTAAGCAAGTCTGAAATTTTCTCTAATAATCTTTGTGTGACTGATCAGAAGCAAGCTGGACAGAGGTAAGGGGTGGCAGATGTACTGCTTAATTTAGGTATTACCTGATGTTTGTGATCCAGGTCTTACACAACAGGGACTAATGATAGAAAAGTAGTTGATTCTTTACTGTCAATGAAGATAAAGAGACCTGCATTAAGTTCAAATCTCTCTCTTTGATTACTATTGTTAGGAGAGAGACATTTAATTCTGTCCTAGCCTTTAGCCATGGGCAGAACAATTAACAAAAGTGATCCTGTCCCTGTTGAACAGTGAAAGGTGTCTTCACTTAAGACAGCCTTTCTAAGGGGATTGGTGCAAAGGAGGGAAGAGGGATGACATGCCTCTCTTGGGGCTAAAAATAGGCTAGACGCAAGCACCATCTCACCAGTGAAAGGCTATGAAGTAGAGTCCCAAAGCAAAAATTGCTGTTGATAAAAGACCTCAAAAGAACAGTGAAGGTTGGGAAGAAGGAAGAAAAAAGTGAAATTAGTGATGGTTTGGTGGGGCAGATTTAGCACCTGCAAGGGACTGGGATTTGGGTGTACTTTCCCTGGTAATACATGAATTTCAACATCTCTGAAAGAAGTTGTTCAGGTACCTTGAGTTTCACAGAAGGCTTCAGGCAGCTTAACATGAGGTGTTGCCAGCTAGAAACAGCTGTTGCTCTAATTTATACCTCAGGGCCTTTTTGCTGCTCAATGTATGTTGAAATGGAGTGGGCCTGAAGGGAATGTAAATTCATCTCTCTTCTGCCCTCGCTTTAGGCAGTTCTGTCAGAATGCAGTGCAATACACTGTGCATTTTCCCAGGAATTTCTTTCTGCTGATCTCCCCTAAATATCATTTTTTTAATTAATATTTTAACTCATGGTCTATATTTGACTTTTATTACATCTGAGCATGGAATGACAGTCATGTGGCCTCATGACATCTATGTAGAAGTAGGTAGTTTTCCAGAAAAAAAAGTGACCACTTTAAATTAAATGTTATTTTTCTCTGTTTCTCACTGAAATGGATGAGAACCAAATTGTTTCATAAAGCTGTCTTTAATGACTTGTAAGAGCCTGTAGTGGAGACTTGACCTAGGTCTGAATGGTAGCAAGCAGCATTTTAAAAGGTAAAAAATCCTTTTCGTTCTAAACTAGTGTCTCTTTCGATGAATGAGACTTCCTCTCAAATAGATGTGACACTGACAAAATTAGGCCATGCCACTGAATCTTTGGTGCAATTAGGCAATTCTATCCTCTATATTTCATCTCTCATTGAGACTCCATACTGCATTCTCATTCTGTGTTCACTGTATCTAAGTGATTCAAAGTAGTTCTGCCTGGTAATCAGTCCCTGCAGTATGCTAGCTTATTATACTAAGGATGCTGAAATACTCCACTCACAATGTAAAATTCAAAGGCTTTATTAATATTTTGCAGCACTTTTGCATATGTCTCTTTATGCATACAACTAGACTCCTGTTTAGCATATGTATCAGTGATATGAGATGCAAAGGACATAAGCTTGTTACAGAAATACAGCTGTATTCAGTGCTTCCCCAAACCAGCTAAATATTCTTTATCTCCTTTAAAGATAACACTTCTGAAAGCTGTCAGTGTAAATGACAACTTCTGGATCTAATGTGCATTACAAGTGAAGTTGGTCATAGGAAATGTGATGGAACCAGTCAGTCCATATGAATATTTTTTATCCTGTTGAAACTGGGATACTTTGATGCAGTTTAGGTTCCTTTACAAAGAGGTAGTAAGATTCTAAGGATGCGATGATGTCTCTTGTTAAAGCCTGTGAAATTTTGTTTATTCATTTGGAAGTCACCTCTTGATCACTTACTTTTTTTTTTTTCCCCTATAAGGAATATTTAATGTTTTGAATAGAAACAGAAAGAAATATTTGTGTTTCGTTGAATGAAACATTTCTGAAGATCCCAAACAACTCACTCTTCTTCTGAGGGGAGACCTTATTGCTCCCTAAAACTATCTGGAAAAAAGTTGTGGCAAAGTGAGTGTCAGCATCAGTCTCTTCCCCTAAGTTACAAGTGATAGGATAAGAGGAAATGGCTTCAGATTGCACCAGGAGAGGTTTCAATTAAATATTAGGAAAAAATTCTTCACTGAAAAGGTTGTAAAGCACTGGAACAGGATGCCCAGGGAAGTGGTGGTGTCACCATTCCTGGAGGTACTTCAAAGATATGGCACTTAGGGATGTGGTGGTCATCATAGTTGTGTTAGATTTATGGCTGTATTCAATGATCTTTAATGTATTTTCCAACCTAAATTATTCTCTTATCCTTTGTAATCAGCTAGGGCTTTTCTGCCTAGAAAATGTCAACATTTTCAGAAGATCTTCCTGTCTGGAATGAGGGTAGCCCTTGAAGCTTCAGCTGCAATGTCAACTTTCCTCTCTGCTGTTTTGATTTGGTTTGGTTTGGTTTTGTTTTTTTGTTTGTGGGTTGTTTTTCTTTCCCCCTCACATAACCATTTGGCTTTGGAACTCTTTATCTATGTTCATTGTTTTTTACAGTTCCTGTTTCAGTAGGCACACTTAACATTTCATCCTTTGATTTGACAGGTTTCTGTAGCTTGAAGGCCAAGATAATGCTGAAAAGCATTACTTGGTATGATCTAATCAGTTGAAAATGCTTTGCAGAAGCAAAGCCAACAGGCTAAACTGATCATGAGATTTGACTTCCGTGGGTTAAAACTTACGATTTTATCTAACTGCCTTCTCACCCAGCCAGCGTTCCACATCTGACTGCATTCTGCTTATGTGCTGCAGGAGGCAGTTTGAATTTCTTCATCTAATTAACAGTTTTTTAGAATTTAAGTTGTATTCTGATTTCAGAGACTAATTAGAGAAGTTTGAAAGGAAGTAGCCTTCGAACACGGGAAGGATGTGCTTCTTAGCTCTGTGCTTTTAACTGTTTGTTGTTTCTTATTTTCCTGACAACAATACTATCAATATCAAGTTAAAGGGAATTCCCTGGCTGAACTTGCCTTTTCACATACTTCTTATCTGTCTAAACATTCGTCTGCCCAGAGCTTAGATTCTGCCTTAAAGTTTTATAGCAGTTGTTTTTATCAGATACTTTAGAGACTCTTATTTTTTATTTTTAACAGTCTTCTTTCCTTTCTCTGTTAAAGAAGAGCGATTTTCATGCAAGCTCCAATAACACTTTTCATACCTCAGAGTTCCTTTGTAGCTGTATAGTTAGGCTGGGATCTAAGGCTAAAACCAAAGATGGTAAAAGAAAGAAAGGAATCTTCAGTGCAGAGGTAGAGCAGCTGAGTTGCCCCACCACAGATTTGATGTCGTTACACCCCAGATTTCTTACAAAGCCTGTGCCTTTTTCACTAAAGACATCATGGAATTGTTGGAGCGGGTCCAGAGGAGAGGCACGAAGATGATCAGAGGGCTGCAGCAGCTCTCTATGAGGACAGGCTGAGAGAGTTGGGGCTCTGCAGCCTGGAGAAGAGAAGGCTTCCAGGAGACATTATAGTAGCCTTCCAGTATCTGAAGGGGGCCTACAGGAAGGCTGGGGAAGGACTGTTGACAAGGTCTTGCAATGAGAGGACAAGGGGCAATGGGTTTAAACTGGCAGAGGGGAGATTCAGACTGGATGTCAGGAGGAAGTTCTTTACAGTGAGGGTGGTGAGACACTGGCACAGGTTGCCCAGGGAGGTTGTGGCTTCTCCCTCCCTGGAGGTGTTCAAGGCCAGGTTGGAGGAGTCCTTGAGTGACCTGTACTAATGGGAGGTGTCCCTACCTCTGGCAGGGGGTTGGAACTAGATGATCCTTGAGGTCCCTTCCAACCTTACCATTCTATGATTCTGTGATTCTATTAGTAACATTATACATGCTTGCAACATCCTTTTATGTGATTTTGGGTATAGATACCAATTGTAACTTAGGAGCCCTTTAAATTTCTTCATCTTGTGATTATCTTTTCTGGATTTGTATGACATGAAATGAAACAGTTTTCTTGGTCATCAAAATGGTTGAAACTTCTGTCAATCTTACACAGTGGGTACACTTTCTAAGTTTTTTAAAACCCATAAACATGCAAGAAGGCCATTTGTATAAAGATCTGCTGTTTACTCCATGCTGAGTCTCTCCAGAGTTTCACCATGCATGATGATGAGAGGGCTGGAGCAGCTCTGCTATGAGGACAGGCTGAGAGAGTTGGGGCTCTTCAGCCTGGAGAAGAGAAGGCTTCGAGGGGACCTGATAGTAGCCTTCCAGTATCTGAAGGGGGCCTACAGGAAGGCTGGGGAAGGATTATTGACAAGGTCCTGCAATGACAGGACAAGGGGCAATGGGTTTAAACTGGCAGAGGGGAGATTTAGACTGGATATTAGGAAGAAGTTCTTTCCAGTGAGGGTGGTGAGGCACTGGCACAGGTTGCCCAGGGAGGTTGTGGCTTCTCCCTCCCTGGAGGTGTCCAAGGCCAAGTTGGATGAGGCCTTGAGTAACCTGTACTAGTGGGAGGTGTCCCTGCCTATGGCAGGGGGTTGGAACTAGATGATCCTTGAGGTCCCTTCCAACCTTACCATTCTATGATTCTATGATTCTATGATTCTATGCAGGGTAAACAATGCACAGTTTCACACAATATGGACTAATCAAGTGGACTACATATATTGGGTACACAATAATTTGTTGATAGCCACACACAGCTCCTTACAATAAACATCTCTTGGAAGTGTGTCATAGAATCATAGAAGGCTGGTGGTTGGAAGGGACGTTCACAGATTGTAGAGTCCAACCCTCCTGCAAAGCAGGACCAGCTAGGGAAAGTCACACAGAAACGTGTCCAGCCAGGTTTTGAAGATCTCTAGAGGAGGAAACACAGCCTCTCTGGTCAATCTGTTCCAGTGCTGTCACCCTCACAGCCCTAGTTACAAGCCTCTCTTTGCTACCTGTGCTTTGGCACCTACATATCAAACAAACTATAATGTCTATCATCCAGAGTGTAAGACTTGAGAGAAGAAACATGAATAAGCCATCTCTCATTGAATTTTAAGGACAGTACTTTAGCACATTATAGCCTAAATATTCTGCCAAGCCTTTCTATGTGAAAAAGTGACAGAATTAAGCACAGGTCTACTGTCTCTAAAACTAAACAAGTTAAAGCAAAAGCTTCTCCCATCACTACACTTAAGCTTTTCTAATGATATTAGCTAGCTCAGGAGGAAAACACAAATTGTATTAGGAATATTGCTGCCTGTCTCACATTATCTGAACAGTCTCTGCTCTCTCCAGCCACAGTCTCTCAGACTTTTTCATAAATATTTTATTTAAGGCACACAGTCATTATTAAAAAAAATGTAGTCACAATGAACACAAATAAATTCATTTACTTAAGCTACAGCAAATAAATGAACTGTAGTTTAACCAACCTGACTCTGTATCACACAGCTTCTTTGCTGATATAAATGGACTTAGTTCTTTTTTTATTCAATTGAACTATACTAATTTATATTTTTGGAGAATCTGCCTGCATCTCTTTATTGTACCAAGGTTATCTATGCTGTCAAATGTCATCTTCTGCAAAGATCATTTAGTTTGTACGGAAGTCAGCTTAGGGACAGCTTGTCAGATCATATTATTCCCATCTGTTGTGGTAAAATACAATCAGAAATGCAGACAGCATCTCTCTTTCAGAAAGGCAAAGAGTGGAGACATACTTAAGCATCTAGAAGACATCACTTTTGCATCTAGAAGACATCACTTTTCCTAAAATATGTGTTTTGCTGGAATATGCTTTTTAAAAGGGTGATGTATCTTAGTATATTTTAGTGATAACTGGCATTTTCTAGATTTTATTTCCCTCTCTCCCAACATTTAAGTGAAAAAAAATTACTACAATCATTTTATTTTAAACTCCTACTAGAAAAACAGTCCTAGCAGAATTTCACTAATATAGGAAGCGACTTTATTCCTTAACCTACAGCTTAAATTTGTAAGTTTTAACTATGTATAGTAATAGATAATAGTATAGTAATAATAGATAATGTATAGTAATAATAAATGATTATTATAGATAACCAGTTTGGTGATAAATTTGGAATATTGCAGTTACATGCATAAGTATCACAGAATCACAGAAACACAGAACCTCAGAGATTGGAAGGGACCTCCAGAGATCATCAAGTCCAATCCCCCTGCCAAAGCAGGATCTCCTAAGGTAGTTTACACAGTAATGCATCCATGATGGGTTTTGAAAGTCTCCAGAGAAGGAAACTCCACAACCTCTCTGGGCAACCTTTTCCAATGCTCTGTCACCCTCACTATAAAGAAATTTCTCATCATGTTGAGGTGAAGCCTTCTATTTTCCAGTTTGTACCCTTTGCTCTTTGTCTTATTATTGTAGTCTTTTCTAGTACAGGTATATTTGACAGAATAGGTTTAGAGTTCAAAGTTGCATGAAATAAATTCAAATTTGACTCCTGGACAATTTTACAAGGAGGCTGAAAAGTATCAATTATAACTAAAATACAAAAGAGGTAGGAAAATTGACTTCTTGCTTTCCCTACCTCTCCATAACCTTTTCAAGAAGGTTTGAAGGTTTGGAGTCATCTGAAGGAAAGGTACACTTGAGCAGAAAAAAACATCCCATCATGTATATGAATCTTCCATTTTTAATTTCTTCAACTCCATTATGTAGATTTCTGGGCTTGCTTGAGTCTCTCTCATGCCAGGGGAAAGAGTCTCTCGAAGTTTCATGAACTCAACTTCCCACTCACGGTATCAATGACGTTGAAAGTGTGAATACACACAGTGTGGAGTGGTTACTTCAGAAATAATTCAACGGGAAAATGAATGGGGAAGTTGTGTCTCTAAGTCCATCAAAATTTTATGTGAGAGATAGTGAGGTTTAAGGTTGAGTGCTGCTTTGTGTGTCTCAGCTGAAGGGTTCCTTTGCCCTCTTTTATTTATATAATCAACACTGAATTGCTATTAGAAACTTTGAGATTATCAGTTAGCCCTCATACCAGGACCCAGGCCCACCATTAATATAGTTAATCAGGGGTGATTTGTTAGCTGTAATGAGTCAGACCCTTTCAATTTATTACTTTTCACTATGTGAAAAAGGTCTTTCTTTCTTTTTTTTAAATTTTTTTTTTTAATCCTCTGCAGATAAAACCATCTTTCCTTGATTCACAAAGAGGAACAACCTATCTTGGGAAGACATAAATTTTCCCTACTTTCATCTGGCAATCCCAAGCACACTGAAGGATCCTCTGCTGCTCACTGCTTGGGTCATTCAGCTGCCTATGTAACCCTACAAGGTAAAGGAAGCTAAAATCTCTCTTAATTCACTTAAAAATCATTGTATAAAAACAGAACACAGAAACAGTCTGTATGTTTCTGTACATAGAAAAACAATGTTTCAGTGATGATCAGAGCCAACAAAGGGGAAATTTGAAAGGGCCAGATGCCTACACACTTTCTCATTCACAAATCAAAACCCCAAATGGCTTGAGTTCATAATATCATGTATGTTAGTACCTCTGTTACAAAGATCACAGAATAACAGAACCACAGAACCTTATGGGTTGGAAGGAACCTCGAAAGATTGTGTAGTCACAATCTTTCTTGTCACAATCTGTATTGTCTCCTTGCCAGAGCAGGATCAACCAGAGTAGGTCACACAGGAATGCGTCCAGGTAAATTGTGAATGTCTCCAGAGAAAGAGACTCTGCAGCCTCTCTAGGCAGCCCTTTGTCTTTCATTGGAGTGACATTTCCACTGGTGGGCCCTGATTTATTCAGTTCTTGTCCCCACTTCCAGTAGTACCAACATTCACACTCTGAAATCACATCAGGACTGAAAGAAAGAAGGAAAGAAGACTCCCAGCTAGAGGACAGTAGATTTGACATTAAAAGGGAGAAGCATGCTGAGTCCCAAAGTTTTTAAGCAAGTCAGGACATGGTATTTTCCATACTTCTATCTGAGGGGAAGAAACAATCACATGGTACTTGCTTATGGGGCATGAAATAAAAACTTGGCTATAACATTTCAGGTCAGATCCCTGCCGCTGTCTAGCTTTGAGAGGGGGTGGTGGAAGAGCAGAATTATTGTGCATCTATATATGTATGTAAGGGTTATTTTCTTCCATGTTTAGGATTTTATATAACTGTATTAGCACCTGCTGAATAGAAAACTGTCTTCCTGCCACTTGAATGACAAAACAATGATGACTATTTCTTTCAAGGCTGATAAAGTAATCTCTCAGTGCTGGTCACCACTGAGTCTCTGGGAAACCTTCAAATGCAATTTTCCCTGTGTAGGGTTGTACTTCTTTTGATTTTCAATGAATTGCATCAGTGTGAAACCACCCAAGGAGGACACATAAGGAAAGAAAAAGACTTAACTGGTGTGTTTCTGATTGACTGTGCAGTTCAATATTGTGCTGTGAGCTGCATTATCAATTAAGCTCATCCCTTTCACAAGAACTAGGACCACTTGGGAGGGAAAGTGAGTTTTGTTAAACTATATACACCACAATGAAATTACAGTAACTGTTTGGGATTTGATCTTTGGCACAGTGGTGACAGAGTGAACCACAGCCCATAGTTATTCTGGACACTGGTATTTATTTAAGAACAGGTGAGATTAGAGCTTGAACTCTACTTCATTACCTCACATATACGCTCCAACTTTCACTTTCTCCCAGCACCACATTCACCAGGTTTCAATTTCCCTTCACCAAATGGAGATAGCATTATCAGACACTTCAGAATATAGCCCCCAGTCATCATCCATGCATTCCACAGGTGGAAAAAGGTACCTGAAATGTTTTCAGGCATTTTTGTTCACCAGAAAACAATCTTGAAGGTGGTCAAGTCATTGCTGTTTTATAACAGAAACATTATTTTCTCATTAACATCTTGTGTACAATACTGCTTGAGCATCATGTAAAGCCCTTATATAAAGAAGACTTACTCCTTTTCCTTTTCAGTCTGCCTGTTTCCATCGAGTCCTGTGTGATTTCTTTCATGCAGGGATTTGCCACTGAGGGCAATTTGAAATGCAATGCTTACTACTCTTCCAACAATGAGGTTACTTCAATGAATCCCTAGCTGTAAACTGTTTGAGTGTTCTGCCCCATTTGATATCGTTGCAAATAGCAAGATTAAAGAGAGAACACAGACTGGAAGAGGACAACTTTACAAGTAACCTTGTCAAGAATATGAAAAGGTGTATTACCTACCTCCCTTCTATACTACCTTCCAATGTGATTGGTTTCTGCTATCTCCTTTCACCAAGTTTTGTTCCTTCCGCCTGGCCTCACAGGGCAGTTCTGACTTGGACAGCTACCTTTTAATATTTTCTGCCTTGGCAATCTTGAGGTGAAAGCAACCTCAGCTTAGCAATGTAGGCTAATGTCCTCATTTGCTAATAGTCTAGGAAAATGTAAGAAAATTGTCATTTTGCAGTGATGTAAGACAAGGTTTTGAGTTTGTGGGTTATGGAATTCTGTGATTCTGCTTCTGTGATCCTGTACTTTCTGTCACTCCTTTTGGCAATTCTTTGTCCTTGGGATAATACTCAGATTTTCTGAGCTGGAGGATCTCCTGGCATGCTGACAATCAGGCTGTGGATTTCCTTTTACAAAGATACATGGGTGGCAAGAAAGAGGAACTGGTTAGGAAACTCTTTCTCCCTTCTTATACAACTGGTAGGTAAAACATATTGGGGCATGGTGGCTGGTCAGCTTTTGTTTAGGTGAAAGACATGACCTGGAAACTTTTAGCTGAATTGGTATGGCAAGTAGAAAACTCAGACTGCAATATTCTCTTTGTTCAGATAACCTTCCACGGTTTTCTGAAGCAGTAGAGAGCAAAAACCACCTCAGTATATCTAGAGGTGACCTGATTTCACATTTCTGCAAGGAATTAATATAATTTAGTTGGTGTGTCTACTACATCCTCTGCAATTGTATCATTATAGAATCATAGGATGGTAAGGTTGGAAGGGACCTCAAGGATCATCTAGTTCCAACCCCCTGCCATAGGCGGGGACACCTCCCACTAGTACAGGTCACTCAAGACCTCATCCAACCTGGCCTTGAACACCTCCAGGGAGGGAACAGCCTGGAGCAACCTCTTCCAGTGCCTCACCACCCTCACTGTAAAGAACTTCCTCCTAACATCCAGTCTAAATCTTCCCTCTGCCAGTTTAAACCCGTTGCCCCTTGTCCTCTCATTGCAAGACCTTGTAAATAGTCCCTCCCCAGCCTTCCTGTAGGCCCCCTTCAGATACTCTAAGGTCTCCTTCTCTTCTCCAGGCTGCAGAGCCCCAACTCTCTCAACCTGTCCTCATAGGAGAGCTGCTCCAGCCCTCTGATCATCTTTGTGGCCTCCTCTGGACCCGCTCCAACACTTCCATGTCCTTCCTGTGCTGAGGGTTCCAGAACTGCACACAGTACTCCAGGTGGGGTCTGACAAGAACAGAGTAAAGGGGCAGAATCCTCTCCCTTGCCCTGCTGGCCACACTGCTCTTGATGCAGCCCAGGACTGGGCTGCTGTCTGAGCTGCATGCACACACTGCAGGTTCATGTTGAGCTTTTCATCAACCCAGACCCCAAGGTCCTTTTCCTCAGGGCTGCTCTCCAGCCATTCACCACCCAGCCTGGAGTTGTGCTTGGGACTGTGCCTACCCAGGTGCAGGACCACCCATTCTCGTGGTGGCAGGAGCTGCTCAGAAGTTGCTTTATCCATTGCTAAATAAAACATCTTCATGGGTCAGGTGGTGGAGACACACTGCCTCTGCTGAACCATGGTGAGGTGCAAGAAAAGCAGCTCTTTGTCTCCCTCTAATGGCTACTTAATGTCAGAGCGTACTGCCTGGGGTAACATCCCTGCTCCTTTTCCCCCCATGGGCAAACCTTTCAGTGACTTTTTTGTCTCTGAATCAGCTTCCGAAAATCTGGATGCAGAGGTTTGGAGCTGTAACTTTGGGACCAGTTTGGAAAGAGGTGGATTTATATGCCTTAATCCTTTAGGACAAGGTGCTTAGTTGCATGAGCCGAGACACGATAGTCCAGAGGGCTCCAGCCTCCCTATCTGTATCAGTCACATCACGCACAGTCTTCCTTCATTTAGTAACTCATCTAGAAAAAATAAGCTATTGGTATAGCTGGGTCGTATCAATTTCTACGTCTCTTTAGTGAAAGTAATCATGTGGGATCTGTAATGTTGAGTAGCAGCAAGAAGCTGGCTTTTACCTCTCATTAGAGAGATATCCAAGAGTACATCTCTTCTTTGTGTCCTGCTGTGGTACTGGGGCCATCCTGCAGCACGATGACCTGTCACTGCTGACACTTGCAGCACCCTTGGGCTTTGGGAGGTTTTGAGGCTCCACCACCTGACCTTTGCATGTGTCTGATCTGAGATGATCACAGCCTGCAGAAATTCAGCCACAGGCAACAACAGAGGTTTTTCTACAGCTCTGTCTGTTCAGAACTAGAGATGGGCAGATCATGAATCAATTCAAAAGGAGAGGCACTGCAACAGCAGCAGAGCACTGTGGGGAATTTCTGGCTAGGTTTCTCAGTTATGCTAGAATGTCACATCTTAGGTCAGAGTACTGTTTACATGGACAGGAAAATAAGTATTATCAAAAGATAGGTCTGAAAGATGCCTTCAGAGAAAAGATATTAAAAGTCACCAGCATTCCCATGTTCTACCCTCCTCTCTGGAGCCCAAGTGCTAGCTGGACAAGGGAAGAGGAGAGGAGAAAGTAATTGGCTACATCTTAAGGTCACAGCTCAGCTTGACCTCATGCTCTTAAATTCACAGGAATTCCCTGTACCAGCCATGCTGCTGCATGTCTCCATCAAAACCAACAGGACTAAATGTCATCATTAACATGTTCCAGCCAGGAAGTCGAGGCAATGAACATGCAAGGTGTCAAAAGAGCCAAGAGGGAAGGCCAGTGCCTGTAGAGTCTAAACCTAGCACTGCCCCATGCACCCATGCTACACTGACCCGACATTTTCTTTTAACAAGGCCCTCATTCCTGTCACCCACGATTAACAGCAGTTCAGAGGAACTGACTTGGTGGCTGAAGGCTGCAAATCTTAGTAGTGCAGAAGAAAGAAGTGACCAATGTACCATGGATCCTTCATCTATGCAGTTTGTGTCTGTTACTGAAAAGGAAAAAAGGAAAGTTCAAAGCAAGAGGACAAAGCACTTTTTTGCCCCCTCCCACAGAATGCAGACTTGTTATATGCAAACCACTTCCCTGAAACACACTACCTCTAATTTCAGAACTTGCAAAAGCCTCAACCCTGAAATAAAATGTGAAAATGTGGTCAAAACAATATATTTGAGGCACTTAAAACAGAAAGATTTGATCTTCCATTCTCTTTGGTTTCTATTTATTTATTTATTAATGGCAAAATATGAAACACTTTGCATGAAAAGTCTAACTCATGACAAAAGGAATGCCTCCCACCTCTAGATATTTCCCTCTGTAATTTGTGACAAGAGTTTTTCTATATTTTGGCTTTGCAAACTCAAAACTTTAAGATTCACACTAAATTAATAATTAATTGGGAAAAAGTATTTCACAACAGCGTTCACAGAATCACAGAATCACAGAATTGATCAGGTTGGAAAAGACTTCAAGATCATCGAGTCCAACCTATCACCTAACTCCTTCTAATTAACTAAACCATGGCAGTCAGTGCCTCATTCAGTCTCCTTTTAAACACCTCCAGGGGCGGAGACTCCACCATCTCCCTGGGCAGCCCATTTCAATGCCAGTTGCTCTTTCTGTGAAGAACTTCTTCCTAACATCCAGCCTAAACCTGCCCTGGTGCAGCTTGAGGCTGTGTCCTCTTGTCCTGTCACTGGTTGCCTAGAAAAAGAGTCCAACCCCTGCCTGGCTACAACCTCCTTTCAGGTAGTTGTAGAGAGCTACAACGTCTCCCCTGAACCTCTTCTTCTCCAGGCCGAACACCCCCAGCTCCCACAGCCTCTCCTTATATGGCTTGTGCACCTTAACTTGGCCATGAAATGAGTGACAGCTACTGGAGTGTATATTTTTATCCCATTTTTAATCAGATTTAAGGACATAGTAAGCTTTTAGGATTTTTGTTTGTTTGTTTAACTTTTTTTTTTCCATGTACCTGTGCTGATTTTCCTTTAAGTTCAGTGTCTGAAGCAGCAAGGAAAATTATTATATTCTTTAATGTAGTCAACCACCTGCATGCAGTAGAGAGAATGGCAATTGTTCAGAAGACAATGCTGCATAACCTTTATATTAAAAGTAGTTCATCTCTTGCTTTAGTTCATCTATTACTTTGTAAAGAAAAAAACCCAACTGTATTTTTCAGAAATGAATCCTTTAATCCATGACATGCATATCAGAAAAAGGAATTTCAGCAAAATATTGAATTACAAGTCCTCCTTGGCTCATCATGTCATTGGTGATTATTTTATTTGCTACAAGAAGCAAACCATGGTTTCAGACTGGCAGTTAGGAGGTATTTTCAGACAGGTAAGAGAAGCCAGGCTAAAGAAACAGGAAGTCAAGGCTGTTGTCAAGCTGCAGCTTGCTCTTATTAACACTGAGTGCATCACAAATTGGAGGGTTGTTGTGTGATATCCTGCAGACACAAAGACAGTTGCAGCTAATGTTTTGTCCCCAAGTGACTGGAAGGAGAAAAGTACCATTTTCTTTTTGTGGCAGCATTTTTCAAGAATAGCAGTGGGGCACCACAGATCATAAAGCACTTTGCAAACGCTAAATCAACAAAACATGCAAGTGGAGACAGTTTTATCCCAGCTTCCTCAGAGCACAAATTAGGGAGCCAGTGAGCCCATGTCTAATGTATCTGTAACTATATACTACAGCTCATTAAAGCAATGCACAGTGAAGTTAGACTTGTTGCTTCTGAATGGCAGAATCCCAGCAGAAGAACTATGGAAGATCATTTCTAGCCAGTAACAGCAGAGTTAATGATTGGCATTGAATTGCTCTGAAGCCAAGAAACAGTGAAATATTTGTCTATAACTGTGGCAGACTGCCCAGCTAGACTACTGTAATTATCCCTGTACAGGATCAAGAGTGTTCAGGAAGACACAACTGTTGGTGCAGCATAGCCGGTCAGTCTTCAAATGCGTGCAGAGAATGGCCACAAGTATGATCAGAGGGCTGTAGCACCTCTCCTGTGAAGACAGGCTGAGAGTTGGGGTTATTCAGTTTGGAGAAGAGAAGACTTTGAGGTGACTTTATTGTGGCCTACAAGAAAGCTGGTGAGGGACTTTTTAGGACGTTGAGTAGTGACAGAACTAGGGGGAATGGATTTAAGCTATAGGAGGGTAGATTTAGGTTAAACATTGAGAAGTACTTCACTGTGAGGGTGATGTGCACACACTTGTGCCCAGGGAAGTGGTGGAAACCTCATCCCTGGGTGTTTTTAAGGCCAGGCTGGATGTGGCTCTGGGCAACCTGACCTATTGGAAGGTGTCTCTGCCCATGTCAGAGAGGTTGGAACTAGATGGTCCTTGATGTCCCTTCCAAAGCTGACAATTCTGTTGAAAAAAAAAATGGCTGCGTCATAGGACTGACAGAAATATCACTGCAGATAGAGAAGACAGAGCTGTGTGGACAGGGATAGATCTAAAAGGAACATAGGACAGTGGAGGTAGCTGTCTTGAAACAGTAGCAGAATGAGGTAGGATTATCCTAGCAAAGGACTATCAATTCCAAGGTCATCAGCTGCCACATGGCTGAGCCATAAACAAGATGTGAGTCTTCCGTATTAAAATCTAGTGGTTCATCCTCTAGACTGCACTTTTAGGCCAGAAGGAGGCCTGTGCCTAGCTTAGATATCCAAATCCCATCTGAAATGTAAAAAATGTTTAAATTACATCTTTTGCCCATACAAAAGACCTGGTCATTTAGAATAGGAATCTGAATATTTGCAGTGTGAGTTCCTAAACACGAGGCTAACATGCAGGGCAAAAGTGATGCAATGTGTATGGACACATTTTTGAACACATCATTTCTTGGCTATTTAGTTTTGTCTGGAAGCTGATTTCTGAATTCAAGCTGTTGCACCAATCATATGGTCAGTATTTAATACCTGACAAACTCTCTAGTATCTGAAGGGGGCCTACAGGAAGGCTGGGGAGGGATTATTTACAAGGTCTTGCAATGACAGGACAAGGGGTAATGGGTTTAAACTGGCAGAGGGGAGATTTAAACTGGCAGAGGGGAGGTTTAGACTGGATCTTAGGAGGAAGTTCTTGCCAGTGAGGGTGGTGAGGCACTGGCACAGGTTGCCCAGGGAGGTTGTGGCTGCTCCCTCCCTGGAGGTGTTCAAACCAGGTTGGACGAGGCCTTGAGTGAGCTGTTCTAGTGGGAGGTGTCCCTGCCTGTGGCAGAGGGTTGGAACTAGATGATTTTTGAGATCCCTTCCAACCTTAACATTCTATGATTCTATGAAAAGCTGTCATGCTTCAGAACTTGAAAGGAAGCTCAGAAAGTACATGGTATGCTGATGAACACCTGATCTGCTAAGAAGCTTTGTATCTCTTTTTACTCCAGTGTCATCCTCGGAAAAGAACAAGCATTTTATTACTGATCTCCTTTATAAAGAGCACAGGAAGTTAAAACTATTATTAATACCTAAAAATAAGCCCATCTTTGCAAAAAAAAAAAAAATTTAAAAAAAAAAAAAAAAAAAAAAAAGAAAAAATGAGTTTGGCCTGTAGGTATTTTGCTGACTAGCAATTTACATCTCATTATCTTCCAGCATATTAACTTTTATCACACTGCATATTGTCCTTACACTGTTTTCCTTCATACTTACATTGACTGCAACACGAAATCTCTCATTTAGTTCAAGTTAATTGTGCAATAGTTCAGGGGGGTTGATAAATTAATACCTCATTCCCATCATCTTCGCACCTGAAGAGGATGAAAGAAAGAAAGATGAGAAATTCTGCTTAATATTCTGCTTTGTAACTGAGAAAAAATATGTAAGTAATTTGCTGAAAGGGTCAATTCTCCTTCAAATGAAAGATGATTATATGTTTAGAGGAAAAGGGGACACATTCTGACCTCCTCAGGTGATTTTATGGAGGTATAGTTATCTGCAGTACATGGATTTTGCTTCAGTATTTCTGGGTTATTTTCCTTTCATAAGTGGGGTCTCCATCAGTTATTGAACATGACATTCACTGGAGTTGTAAGACAGAAGGTGACTTGACTGTGCCCCACTTTGAAAGGAGCACTTGGCAGCAGCAAAAAGTGCTGAGGTGTTTTTCAAGTGCATCAGCCTTGGCAACTCTGCCAAATCTGGCCTGCATATGGGCTCAATCCAGGAGGATTCTAAACCCAAAGCTGAAGGTGCTGAGGACTATCAGAAGTGCACTTTACTTTCACTGATGATTTGAGTTTTGTAAAAGGAAAAAGCTGTCATAATCCCACTTTTCCTGGCTTTAAGGGCCAGATTCACCTGCTGAAAGTCAGAATAGCTCAGTTGATTCAGAATAAATTTAGCATCTTAGCAGACTGTCCCTATGTCTCTTTGAAAGTTTTGCTGTTGGTAGTGGTTTTATTATTATTATTATTACTATTATTATTATTACTATT
>VWZE01018361.1:0-23731 GCA_013396675.1 Eubucco bourcierii
CTTACCATTCTATGATTCTATGATTCTATGATTACATCACCTCCATTACAAAACCATTTCAAGTGGCTTGAACCTGAGAAGAGTTTGCAGTTAGCTGAATCTTAACTCTCATTTTTCCAGCACAGATGACCCTTTTCTTTTTTCCTGATTTTTTTTTTTTTTTTTTTAAATTTCAAAACTCAGAGAAGAACCATTTATGGTATTAACTCTGGACAGTATAGAGAAAATATTCTATAGTTGTTGAAACAAAAGAGGCTCTTTATGAGATACTGCTGCCTAGCCAATTAAGCACACAATCGTAAAACTCCTATGTCTTACAGGACAATTACGCCAGTTTGGTCAAACATGAGGCCAATACTTGACAGACCAATTCTTGACACTTCAAGGGCAGCTGTGTGGCATTGAGAAATAAGGGTTTTCACAACTAGGCATACCAAAATTGACCAAGAATTTACCCAAAGTCCTAGAACAACTACTTCAGATCCATTAGAGTCTAGTGGGCAAACATATGCACTAAAACAATAATTCAGCTATGTCAATAACCCTTTTATTATGCTTTATTCTTTTTGAATAAGAACCTGTGCCAGTTTTCAGGGTTCTCAACAAACATCGACTTCGGTAGCTATCAGGGTTAGCAGCTGCCCATAGCACACCTGAACTTAAGGCACAATTACGAAACTTCCTATGTCTGTCTAAACTGCAATCTTTTAGACATGATCCAGCCCAACACTGCCCATTGTCTCACAAGACAAACATGCCTATCATTAGCAAGTTTACAAATCTCACACCAAGCTCCACACAACACACAGTGTTCCCTTCTTCCACATCCATTTGGTGCTTTGTGAGAAAGTCCTACTCCATGGTGTGGGTTGAACTGCCCTGCCAGCTGACAGGTGTTACTAACTCAAGGATTTTGAGCATTCATTTACTCAGTCTTATGAAACACCTGCATAAGCCAGGAAAAAAAAAAAAAAAATACCTATGCAGACAATAGAAAATGAACACTTTTGAAACCTCAAGTAGTCACCATAAGATTTTTTTACTCAGAGAGTCATAAAATTGTTTTGGTTGGAAAAGACCTCTATGATCATCAGGTCCAACCACTGACCTAACATCACCATGACATTAAACCATGTCGCAAAGTGCTATGTCTACATGTTTTCTGCACACCTCCAGGGGCAGTGACTCTACCATCTCCCTGGACAACCTGTTCCAATGCCTGCCCACCATCTGTAAAGACTCTTTTCCTAATATCCAGTCTAGACCTCCCCTCGCCCAATGACACCATTTCCTCTTAAATCGTAGAATGGTAAGGTTGGAAGGGCCCTCAAGGATCATCGAGTTCCAACCCCCTGCCATAGGCAGGGACATCTCCCACTAGTACATAGTACTAGTACCTCCCACTCTTGTTCTGTCCCTTGATGCTAAGGAGAAAAGACTGACCTCCAACCTCATTACAATCTTCTTTCAGGTAGTTACAAAGACCAATGAGGTCCCCCTCAGCCTCCTCTCCTCCAGACTGAACAACTCCACTCCTCTCAGCTGTTCCTTGTAAAACTTGTTCTCCAAGAAAATTTATCCAAGACTTGATCCAAAACAAGGTTTCTACCTTCTATTCTGTACTTTCAACACATTTTACAGTGCAATGATGGCAACTGCAAGCAAGACATGGAAATACAGCTATATGGTAGGGAAAAAAAAAAAAAAAAAAAAAAGAAAGAAGGTATTTCTAGCATGACATGATGGGACATCCTGACCGCATTACTGACAGCTTGTCACAGGACACTCCTGTATTTCCTGTCTAATCTCAAAGTAAGATGATCAAGTTGATAAGACTCACATCTGTAAGAGAACCAGGCATTACCAAGTTTTTCCAGAAAAACAAGTGTTTTGGGGTCTCAATGGTAAACAGGCAAATATTTGAAACTCTCAAAAAGGAGAACCTTTACTGATCTGCCACAAACATACTCGCTGAATGATCTGCATATGTTGGCCCATCTCTCCCAGCTTTTGGGAGGAACTAAGCCAAATTTGTGCCAAAAGGTTTGTATTTCACTTGAAGTTTAAGTCATACATAGTCCAGTTTCCTTAAGCTACTCAACTACATGGAGACAGTGTGGGTGTATTACATACAAGTAAAAACAACTGAAAAAACAGCCTGTTGGAGTGAAAACTGCATTGTCTGTGTTCTGGATAGCTCTAAAAACACCATCAGTGCTCAAAAAGCAATGTGTAATGAAAACCTGTCCTCTCTGAGGTGGAAGGGACCTTGAGATCATTTACTCCAACCTCCCTGCCATGGGTAGGGATGCTTCTCAACTAGACCAGGCTTCTCAAGGCCTCATCCAACATATCCTTGAACACTTCATGGTTTGCAAAGACTGAAAGAACAATTTGCCAGAAGTATGAACTGTGTAGGATCTTCTGCATAAATTTTTGTTTATGATACAATAAAAAGAAGTTGTTTCTTTTTATGTAATTTGTCAGAAATGAGTGACTAATCTCCAGGGTTAATACACCAACTTCCATTCTTATATGTTGCAGAAATCCTGACAGCCTTGAGTTTACGTATCCAGCCCAATCCAACCCAAACCAAAACCATATTTCTACATGTTAAGTCAGTACCAAATGCAAAAAAAGCTGCTGTAATTTGCCTTCACATTACCATCCTAATGTGTCCTTCCCCTGCTGTCCTTTCTTGCAGGGTAGAACAATATTTACATAGCCACATGATTATTTGCTGGGTTAATTTCTATCCAGATGTACTCTTCCCAACTTGCTTCACCACGTAGTTCACAAATGCTTGTACCAGCATGCAGCAATGACCAAAGCAAGAGTAGATTCAATTAGCAAGCAGGGTGAGAAAGCTGAAGCAGGACACTGTCAAACCTAAAATCCCATACAAAGTAAGCATATCACAAGCATATCACACCACAATCATGAACACTTTGAAAGCCAGACATGTTTAAGAGTCATGCAATAACAAAGCTGAGGCATGAATTGCAGAGGGAACAGGGACTGTGTTTAGTACTGGAGAATAGTTAGGCAGCATGTTGGGCACCTCTGTAAACACCACTGCATACCCGCACAGCTTTGCAGATTCACTCTCAAAGAGGAACTAGGAGAACTGAGAAGTGAACTCCAGGTCCCAACAAGTTCAGCAGCCAAACTTCTGCACGCTTTAGTCAGGTTAGGGCATCCCACAAACAATGCTCCCATTCAGACAGCTTCCACCAGTGTATTGACACTGAAAAGACTTTGACAAAGGGAGACACCCTAACTACTAACATGCCTATGAAATGCGCACCAGCACTAGTGCAGTTGAGCTGCAAACCAAGAGAAGACGACAGCAGCAACCAGGCAATCTCTGAACAGGTTAGGCTAGCATAGGATTGCATCTTCCAAAAGTGGCAATAAAAGACCTTCCTCAACGTTCAGTACCCTCTTTTCAAACTACATAATAACATTTGGAGCAGCACAACTCAACCTTAGGAGAAACATTTCTCCTCACCAGTATCAATGGAAGTAACTACAGTAAGCTGAATCTGTGGGGATGTGCAGAAACGTCCTTTTAGTCTGAACAAGACCCCAGACCTAAGTTAACAAGGGATATCCATTGAGTGGGAGAACATAAATAGTTGTTCCTCTGTTCCCAGGCTCTGGATTCAATAGCATCCAATGCTGCTTATTAATCTTTGTCCCTTCCTTCCCTCTTAAAAAGCTTTTTATAGCTTGATCCAAAAGCATGAGAGAACATGACCCAAAAAGTCTCTCTCATTATTTCAAGATACCCTAAAAGCTGCTTGATCAGCACACCTCTAGAAAAGTGAGTTGAAGTAGAGTTACGACATGAGCAACACATGAAGAGGTGGAGTAGCAGACAGATAAGGAGTAATTTTTAGAATTTCTAAAAATAAGAGGCAAAAAGTATGCCACCTTTTCAGCATGTTTTAAACAAAGCACACAACATTACAAGCAAGTCCTTCCACAAGAGAAACAGAAGGCAACACCACTGAACAACACAACTTTACACATGTGAAACAAGACACAAAGTCACTGAGAACTCATCATTTAAAGAGCACCAAGAGAAGGAAGAGGCACTTCTATAAATAGTAGTTCATAGTCCCTCTGCAGAGTGATGCACTCATGAAAAGGCACATACAGTCCAGGGGTGACTCGGAAGAATCGATGCTGTCAGAAAGACACAATCGCCAGCAGTATGTAAGGAGATTGCACCTGAAATAGCACATGCAGTTCTGCTCACTCACACTCCAAACGGCTGAGCTCACCCTATAAATGCAGAGAAGGGAAGTTAGGATGATCCCAAGATAGGGAAGACTAGATTACCAGAGGAAAAGTAGCAGAGAAGATAAAAAAAAAAAAAAAATTCCTGGAAATTGTACTCTTTTCCAGTCATAACAGTGAGCAACTGAAATCACTGCCAATAGAAGTAACAGGGCAAAAACTAGCTTCAAAAGGAAGTTTCATGAGCTCACAAGGAGACTCTGATGATCTGATTGTTTTCAACAGTTAACCAATCTTGACAACAGAAAATGTGCTTTGGTCTCATGTATGGTCCTAGCTATATGTTCTAAATTCTGAAGCCCTGAGAACACAACTCAGGAAGAAAAATCTAAAAAAAAAAAAAAAAAAAAAAAAAAAAAAAAAAAAAAAAAGGGACTAATTTTGTTAAATATACCTAAATATTAAATGCACCTCAACCACTGATCTAAATCAATCTTTCATAAATTACACAGATTCATATTTTTTAAATGGACAATTAATACAACAATAATATGCATGTCTCAGATCCGAACCTGAAGCACTTGGATCAATATGTTCTCCTTGAAAAAGAAAGAAGATCAACCATTCTCCTTAATAACTGTAACAACAGAACAGAATAAAATTATAAAGTAAGCATTCTCTTATTTCAGTGCAAGCCCAGATAATTCGTCATTTAATAAGGTTATGATAAATAAAGGCTATGTAAATGTGTATATAAGGTTATGTAAAATATCCTTACATAAGGACATGTAAAAAAAAAAAATCTTCTGATAGCAAGTTCACATTAGCTGATGTGTTACTTCCATAAACCTTGTACTACACCATTCCCCAGCTCACACGGAAAACGAGGCTAGAAAAACAACTCCTGTGTAGTAAAAGGTGGTAGCCATGGGTCAACAAATCATCGTTCCTTCCCTCTTCATCAGTCCAGTACTTACAGCCTTATGAAACAAACTGCTCTCAGGGCTGCTGGCTTTTCAGTAAGACAGAGCAGAAGCACTAGTGCTCTGAATGTTAAGAATGTTGTAGTATTTTTATTGTGGAGTGCACTCCTGTTTCCCAGAGTACTGAAGGTAAAATTGCATCACATCCCAACTCCTTATTGTAATTTCGATTGACTGGGGCATTACTTATTTCCCACCCTAAAGCACCATTTAGAATCATTTGCTAAATCTCTGTTGCCTTCACTATTACAATTTGAAGATCTGAATGTCATAGAATGAAGTACTATTGCTACACAATCCTTAAATACCTTACAGAGCAAAGTCAAAATTATCCTTAAGTTGCAGAAATTCTCATCAGAAGGAAGAAAAAAAAAACTCAATGACATTGTATGGCTACCTCTCACTGATGTATGGACTAAAGAATAAAGAATAAGGGAGGGGGGCAGAGGGGCAAAGAGTGAAAGGTTTGTGTGTTTATTTCTAAACACATAGGGGAAAAAATATGTATCTCTGATATGCAAGACACGTATAATAAACCTAAAAAAACTTTTCAGAGATGTAATCACACAGAAACAGGAGTGCGAGAGACTCCCAGGTCATTCCCTGCATTTCTGCAGAACTATGTTTTAGATTGTCCATAAAAACCTGCAGGATATTTGCCCCTTAAAGTGCCATGGGCCAGACCTCTGCAACCCAATAGTAAAGTTTTGACAAACCTACTTGTTTTGTAACCTAGAAAAGCTAAAAGAGATGTAAAGAATGAACCCAAAACCAAGCAAGGCATCTCATGTCACAAAGGATTGTTTATTTAGGAAGACCCACACTAGTCCTGTGTCTAAAGCTCATTTCTGTCTTATCACTTCCCAGAGCAGGCACTTTTGATCCACCAATGATCTTCAGCATCACAAGCACTTATGCTCTGCAGTTGCTCTCTCTGATACTGCAGCAATAAAGGCAAGTTACCAGAACTACAGGTTTTGGTTTAGCTTCTGCAACCCAACAGATTTTTACTGCATTTTCTTGAAAAGTTTATCTCACCAATCTTCATTTTCACCAGTGTAAGTGCAAAGGAGATATTAATTAGCAAATCCCAACAGTAGCAAATCAGACAGCTTCCCCACCTCCCTAGACTCATTTGGGAATCTCCTACTACCTACCAGTTTTTATGGGTCATTCCTCACTCCATTTTCACATAATCCCTAAACAACTATTATCACATCTTTCCTCAGCAGGAGATAAAATATAGACTGTGCTTTGTAAACATTAGAGACCTTAAGATTACATTCTTGGTGGGACACAGCACGACATCTATTTCAGAGATGTCTTGAAATACCCTGCAATATACAGCACATGGCCAGTGAAACAATTTCAAAAACAAGTACATTTAAAAAAAAAAAAAAAAGGAAAAGGGAAAACATACCAAAACCACCTCCTCCCATCCCACATTGGCCACTGAGCAGGTCAGACTGCAGTTTCCCTTTGAAGGGTGGCAGAAACCCTGACCTACGTAAAGCTTGGTAGAGAATATTATTTTTGCATTGTAAATTTAAGCATTCCAAAATAATTCTTTATCATCGAGCTTCAAAATAAACAGCAGTTGCTGTTTTAATACACTAAGTCAGTTGATGACCATCATGCAAACTTTTTTAAGTTAAATTGTGAGGTCACATTCAATGCAACTACTTTTAGAAGAAGGTATTTAAAAAGGAGTAAGGAAGACGTGTCAGACCTTCATTAGCTATGCTGGCATCTCAACCATTTCCTACAGATTGTAGGGATAAAACCCCAGCCCTGTTTCAATGAAGTTGGAGGTAGCTTCACAGAATCTCAAACAGAACTCTAAAGTAAGCAAATATATTAGTTGCCATACCAAAGACATAACACAATCTGTTCTCTCAAAGTTGCAGCACATTTCAAAGAACTTTGCCATGATGAAAATTTGTGACACAGTCATTCTTTTAATATGTTAGTAGGAGAGACAACAAGGAGAAACAGTTGCACAACATGGGAGAACCAAGAAGCAAGACACTCTGTATTAGTAGAGAATCAAAAAGACAAAAAGTGAACAAATAACTGCAGTTTAAAAAAAATAAATTATAGTTTTGTTTGTAGTTAGATCTGTACTTGCTATGCCACAGTTTGCACAAAACAGAACACCCTGGTGTAGCTCAGCAGCGGATGCAGATGTCAGGACAAGAGATTGCAGAGGATACAAGAAGGATGACATACAGTTGCCTCCCCACATTGGTAAACTGATCACGATCAAATTGTTGTCAAACTGAAGTCAGATAAATATTCACAAATCTGTTCTTCATTATGTGGAGTTCCTCCCATGCACAAATACCAAAGTCAGAGCACAGATTTGTTGGGCTTTTTGTGTGTGGCTCTTCATTTGTAAGTGAAAATAGCTTGGAAGAAGTATTTTTTAATGTTTACACTAGAACCACCCTCAGCTGCCACCCTCTGTAGGACTGGTCCAATTTATTCAGCTTGCAGACAAGTTTTGTTCCTGCCGATCAGCATAACATTAAGTAAATGAAGAGTTCTCAAAATTTCCATTCACTAGTTCACCTGCAAATACGCAGAGAACCAAATCCCACCATAAGCGACAGACACAGTTTTATACTGCATGGCACAACAGCCCATTAGCCTCACTGATTAAGTAGAGAGCTATTGAAAACAAGTACGGAAATGGAAACCCAGCCCAAGATTTAGGATATCAGTTCTGGATGACACTTGAGCTTATTCATTGTATCTAAACATCACCTGAGAAGCATTCCACAATGCTGCAAGTTCTCTGATACACTGCTGCATAATCATACAGGATCTGCACACATACAAAAGCAGCATTTGTTTAGGTTCTCAACAGCTGTATTAAAGTCACGTGCCAAAAAACATTCCTAGTCTCAGAAAAAGTGAATAGTGTTTTCCTTGCTCATATAAATCACACACAATAAATTCTTGGTATAGTCTAGTGCCTCCAAAGAAGTCAAATTAAAACAAACCAGGAGAACACACAGAATCAAAGAATGTTGGGGTTGGAAGAGACTTTTGAGATCATCAAGTCCCAGAGCTGACCTAGAGCTCACAATCCCACCACAGCTGCTAAGCCACTACCACTAAACCATGTCCATAAGGACCACATTCACGGGTCTTTTAAATGCCTCCAGGAAAGGTGACTCCACTACCTCCTGTGCAGCTTGTTCCAGGGCTTGATAACCCTTTCTGTGAAGAAATTTTACCTGAACCTTCCCTGACAACTTGAGGTCGTTTCCCCTTGTCCTGGAATTTGTACGTGAGCAGCAGACTGGAAGTCTCTGAATACAGACTTTTACCCTTGTGCTATGCTCCCAACCTCATTCAAATAATAGGTTTATACATGATACTGACAGGATTCCTTCTTAAACCCTAAATCAAAATATCTATTTTACAAGTGAATTTAAGATTCTCTCCAAGAAAGCAATAGCCACTAGTAAATTCCTGGATAACCAATAAATTGAGGAATATGGAAAGGAAATCTAAAAAGCAAAGGGTTGTTTTTCCAGAAGACAGAGACCCCTCCAGAGGTGCCCAATTAATGCAGACCATCTTTAACTTTCTTGGCTAAAGCAAACCACGTGTGTGAGACAAAATTCTCTTTACTCAAAAATTAATCTCTAAGGTGCTCCAAGTCTGTGAATTATCTTCAATCATCATTTTATGGAATTACATATTAATATTAATTATTTGGTTCAATTCTACAAGCCTAATGCCCCAACTGCCCTTAACTGCCAATAGGGATAACCTGGGGGGAAAAAAAATTAAATTAAATTTAAAAAAAAAACCAAACAAAAAACCTGTTTCCTCTCTCCAGTTTTTAGAAGAGCTGTCTGAAATCTCAAATTTTCAGATTTGAAAGCTTGAGGTCAGTACTGTGGCACATATTTATGTAGGTGGCTACTTGTGTGCTGAGGAGCCCGAGTGCTACGTAACATGGCCCACACAGACAGTTTGTCCTATGAAAGGGTTCACTGCCTTCTTTACAGATAAAGCTATTATCTAAAAAGATGAAGGTTCTTCTCTGATTCAGTTTAACTGCTGTTACTCATTAGTTCAAAAAAGCCCTTTTGCCACAGTCCATCCTCACAAGATAAAGTCCATCAAGCCATCACCAGTAGCTATGATTAGCAGTCTACTTCATTCACATTCCTGCCATTTATAATACAATTTTAAGCAAGTTCTCTAAGCTCTCAGACCCCCATAAACTTCAGCTACTTTCTTAACTTTGCAACTGCTGCTTCCACTCCCTAAAACAAGTGCATTTCTGAATAGCTGCACAAGGTGTTCTACTGTTTACCAGCATTTTCTCCAAGAAACATTACAATGATACAGAAAAGTGATCATCTCACCTACTTCCACAAAGGATATAAGCTAAGTTTATACCAGTCTTTTTTTTTCTTTAAATGGTTCCAAAGATAAAAAAAGAGATGGACTGTTTGTAGATACTGAAGACTGTATCCTGCCTTTTGCAACTATCATTCAACAATTAAACCCTGTTTACCAGCACAGAATCCAGTTACCAGCACAGGCTGCTGTTCATGACTGATGGTTCTATTGCACAACAGAAGTTATTTGAACAGCTACTACAACCTTTTGCATTTACATCCAGGGCAGAAAACATCATGCTGGGTGTTTTCCTTGGAAAACCCTGTAAAACAAGTTTGGTGACAGACACAGCAGCATGACCTGAATTCAATATACAAAGTTAAGCTGTCCAACATAATTCCCCAGTAATAAACATGCCACGGTCGGTCATGAAAATCAGAAAGACCAGGTCACATTCCCAAAATGACCAAACCCAGCATAGAGAGAAACACATCTTTGTCTGTACTAGAGAAGCACAGCCATTACCTGCTACCCTCCCATAGCTATTTTCCCCTCAACAATCCAGCTAACCAGAGCAGGAGGTTTGTCAGTCCCAAAACTAGGGCCATCACCCTACCCTATTTAGCTTGCCAACAGGAGTTGACAGGGTCATCAGAAATAAATTTGTGAATTAATGCAGTGACCCTAAGGACATTCATAGGATTCACTCTCCTTCTCCCTTCTTCTAGGAGGTCTTTTCATGTCACCTTATGCTTTGTACCATAACACCACCATCACGACATGCTGACTCCTCGAAACTATTCTGTATTAAAAAATAGAATACATGACTCAGATGGTTTCAAGATCTATATGCTTAGTCAAAATAAAACTCCACCCTAAAATATCACCTCTAACAGCAATTTATATTACAGTTTCCAGACCTGTCAAATACTTGGCTGCAAAACTTTGAAGGGATGGAACTGCAGCACCTGTGAAATGCTGGGGTTTAAGAACTGCAGAAATCAGCAATATTAAACACCCCAAGGGAACTTCCTTGCTGATCAGCCCTTATGCAAATTTAATGAAACCAAATACCAAGATGATCAATTTTCACCTTTTATCTAAAAGTGTTCCCATGGAAGAAAAACACTCTTCCTTAAGAAGGTTTCTGGCTCGTCTCTCTCTCTTATCTGGTTGCTGAAGACCTTGGCAATATTTATTCCCACTCTCACTTCTCAGACCACAGTCCTCAATTGCAGAGATAAAAATCACACTCAACAGCTATCCAGAAGGTATACATGGAATTGAGATTTAATTAAATTGTCATAAGCTTTACACAATCAAGTGTTAAAACTGTGAGAACGTGTATAGTAGAGGCAGCTTAAATATAACGCTGATTAATTGCATAAAGGTGTGAATGCACTAATAAGATAATAGTATGCTTTGGTTCTGCTAACTAGGCAGCAATTGTCACTCAGGGCACAAAGTCAAACAGTTCAAACTGTCACCAGCACCTGCATCATCCTTCCCACCTACACAACAGTGGACAGTGAAAGACAAACCCATGTGATTTCTGCTCAGCAGTTTTTAGCAAAACCAGATTCAAGTGAAGCTAAATGGTCCATTAAATGGCCATGCCAAAAGAAGTTCTTTGATTTTGACAACATACAATTAAGTAACTTTTTCCATCCCAAAGATATCCACTTATGTGGCACGGTAAAACTCAATACATCATAGGCAAGTTCAAAACACGTGTACAAGCTGTAAACTAGCTTAGCCATTCTCAGCCACAACATGTCAAAATGTGAATATATTCAGATCATTTTTACTATGAAAAACACCTGGTCTAATCCTACAGGCAGCTACTACTGGAGAGGCAAGCTGGCTACACAGCCCCAGAGGAACAAAGGTCTCAGGGAAGGAGAAGAAACAAAAGCTCAGTATTTGGTGAGCTTCAAGGAGGTCTTGGATTTGGCTCCATAATTTCAACAGTCCCACAGGTATCATCAGTAAATAAAAACTCTGTTCATTATTGTTTGAAAGATCAGGCCCCTCAAGACAATTGCCTCCTGAAAGCAAACAAATAAAAAGCCACAGCATGAAAAGGATAAAAAGAAAACAAAAAGACATTTCCAAATTCTTGACAAAATGTTTATTACATGCATTGAATAACTCTCATGTGGCTGGAGTTTTTGCTCTCCCTAGCAACACAGTGTGGATTTAGGACTGCCCAACATTCCCTCTACCAGTAGCCCTAGAAGAGAGGCCGTACTTACACCAAGTATTGTGGAAAATTCATCAGGAACTACTTTTCCCTTGTTCTTTGATACAGATAAATATTCTTGAGTCTTTGTCCAACAACAAAGGCTATAAAGGAGTAATAGATTATTAAAGGGAAACTTGAACACTCTTTCAGAAAAGTGAGACCCTAAGCTTGACATAAAAGCCAGCACAACAGACTACAGCCCTGCTCTGCTCCACTCAGCAATTCCAGCAATCATCATCTCACTACTAGAAAAAAGATTTCTTTTTCCTGCTTTGTGGGAATGACTGTCAATCATCAAAGTTACAGAAGACAAAAACAAGGACAAGAACTGCATTGCCCAAAGCACTGGCCCAAGAAATTGAGCCTTTCTTTCCCTGTTCTGGACTCAAAAGTGTATGTATTTGGGCAAAATATCAAAACCAAAAAGGAACTCCCTTTAGGTTGCCCTTCCTGAAGATCATCCTGCTGTAAAGGTCACACAGCAGAAATGCTTCCTCTATATTTCATAGGCTGCTGATGCCACTTTGCCAAAATGCGTCAAGTCAGTCACTCTTGGAGTATTAAGGAAAACCGGTTACAAGACAAAAGCCTTCCTCTACTTTGTGGAGTGTTTACAAATGTGATGAATGCCAGTGCGTCCTAGCATGCCAGCTTGAAAATAAGTCAAGCACCTGGTCCCCAGCACAAAAGGCTGACTCACCTGTATGGCATTATCTTTTGAAAAGACCCAAGCTTTAGCACCATGGGGACACAAAGTACCTTTAAGAGGCTGAACGAGGCATGACTTTTCCTCGTTCTTTCCACCTGCACACACTGCTCAAAGTTGTGGGATGGATTCCCAAGCCAGGGCACAAAAATAACACGTAGTCACTTTCCAATACTGAACAAGCACCTCTTGACACCAGCCCACCTACTCTGTTCCAAGGGAATGAAAAAAAAAAAAAAACCAACAACAACAGCATAGAGATTAAGAGCCAAAACACAAAAAACAATTGCTTAAACCTACTCTCCTTGCAGCTCTAACATCAGTGGTACTCCCTCCCTATCCCACCTTGCAGTTCTACTGAAATACAATGCATAAAACTGAGTAAGGACATTAGCAGGGGCCACCCTGTATCAAGTAAGTCAGGAGAAAAATATGCTTTTCTTGTTCCTGCTCAAATTTGTCTTTTTAGACTACAGCTAATTCAAGGATTTTACCTTTTGTACCTTAGTGATGACTCTGTGATGCATCAAATATCTAACTTGCTTCGTTATCATTACCTCTACCATTCAAATAAATTTTGCTTTGTATTATCTTCACTTCCATTTACACAGAGGCAAAGAACAAGCAAATGAAATGAAAATTACTCTTACCAAGTACCATACTGTGCAGTGATCATCTCGAGTAGCATCTCCTACCAACTTTTCATTCACACCGGTGACAATGTTAGAAGGCCAATGCAAACCAAATCCCCCTACCCAAGGTTTGACCAGATTGGGTATGAAAAGATCTGAACCCTCCTCACTTCAAAGAGAAAGTTGTATCCTCCCCAGCACAGCTCTCTTCAAGCTGCAACATTAGCAGTAATCCACAACTGATCCTTTTATTCTCAGAAACACAGACTTTACATAACATGAGGCAATAGCTCCTTGCAATTTGTTTAAGCTAAATCCAAGTCCAAGCTATGCAGTGTTTGAGCAAAAGAGGCTGTCAGCTTAAAACAAGCATCTTAACTCCCACAATATGTATTGTGGAAATAGTGTGGGATCATCTGAGATCAGTTTTCTGCATGTCTGCCACACACCTACATGGACAATTCATGCCATAGGAATGCCACCAAGACAGAGCTCTCCTGGCATAGCACCAAAGCTATCAACAAAGAAAGGTACAAGTACTTAATACAGAGCTTTATTTACTTTTACTGGAATCATACATGGCTGCTACAAGTACAAGGCAGAGCCTAGCCCTACACTAACCTACCCTACTCCTAAATCTGGGCTACCATAGTTTCCCACTTCATATTCAAGTCCTTGTAGCTACACAGCAGCACACATGACCAGAAGCAGTGCAAGAAGCTAACTCAGCTGATAACTAGTCTAAAATCCTAGAATGGATCACCTCCCTCAAATTGTTCACCAGTATGAAAAAAAAGGGTAAAAACAAAAGGAACAGCCATGTGACACAGGGAACCTCTGTTCTTCCATTAGCTGAAGTGACCACAGAGACTCAAGTGGAAGTCAATGCACATGGCTCCAAAAAAATTTTTTTTCCACCTGCACCACTGCTTATCCTTTCTTCCTGTCACCATTGTACACAGAAAGCATAACTGGTGATGTTCAATGTTCTCATGCACTTTACACTAACAAGGCCAGTCACAAGGCCCGTACGTGCTCAAAGCAGAGTGTAGGAAGAGTCACAATGTTTGAAGCACAAGCAGTAACAATACCACCAAAAGGGCACCATCACAGATGCTTGGCAGAGGGCAAGACCTTCTGTTCATGATTCAGCTTAGAAATGCATACACAAAACCCGCAGGTGAAGGGACACAGCTGCAAAACTGTCTCAGAAAACACACAGAGGACACACAGGAAAGACACACCAAGGGGCAGCTATACAGTAAGTTTTCTCTGGTGGGAAAACAGGTCTTGTTGCTGCATATCCTCATCCCGCTACTTGCACTGGAATGGCTGCTTGCTGCTCCTCAAATGTGCCAACTATGTGGGAGGCTGGACAATAAAGCGTAACAGAAATAGTCAAGGGAAGGGAAAACAAAGCAAAAACAAATAACCAACCCCAACATGCCACTAATAACCCCACTCCTTTTGGACCTCTACTGTTTCTTTTTAGACAGTTTCCTTTCCCCTACAGCCAAAACTGAGATGATCCAATGGATGATCCACAGCCCAAACACTAAGTTGCACAAATCACCAGTCGACTATAAACTCAAAGTTGTAACACAAAACAAAACTGCTTTAAAAAAATCCAAAACTATACTGCAAAGTTGAAATATCATTACCTTAACTAATGCAAATACCCTTTTCTAGAATATCCAAAAGATATTCAGAGGACTGGCACAGTGAAGTTTAACACTTTTCATTATGAGGCTCTCAAAAGGCTCTTTTTCGCTTGTTGTGGAAGTAGGTCGTGTGTTTGAAGATGAAGCACAGACAGGCAAGAAGTTCTAACATTCCCCTTACAGCATACTTCAAAATTTAGAGGCACTCATAAACCCATGATAACTTTTCTCACCAGTAAGACAGAGGTAGCAATGCTTTTATGTCACAGGAGAAATACATAGACATAAAATGGTTTCTATCCAGAGACACTGAGCACTACAGAAAAATAAATCAACGATCCTTTTATTCGTTAACATACGCCTTAATGTCCAGAAAGCAGCAGTTTAAAATATTCTCTGAATATGGTACAAAACAGGTTTTGCAGGATGAAAAACAACATTCTACTTCAATAATAGCATGCTGCCATGTATACAGAGTGACCAAGCTAAAACTGAAAACAAGGAGTCCTTCTCTTGGCATTTCTTTCTGGGTGCTAAACTCCAAAACAAAGCTTGGAATGCAGCTTTCACATGTAATTTATACATGCCTCAAGAAATAAAAATACTCAAATTATCTTTAAAGAATCTGGAAAAAAACACCTGCAGAAATGAAGAGTGGAAAACAGAATTTTATTAAAGTAGTCTCTCCAAACTTGCACCAAAAAAAAAAAAAAAAAAAAAAAAAGAAATGCTATCTAATCATGAAATGGAACTGGGGATCGGGGGGGGGCAGAAATACACAGACACAAAACAGCACAAACACACCTCTCCCTCATCTCAATCACCTTCAGCTTCTGCTGTAAACAGTCCAAGCCAAATACAAAAAGTGACTGCATTAGGACAAACTCCTATCAATTTACCTTAAATAAACTGTTGTTGTTAAGTAAACTATTTGACAGGAAAAAAACTGTCAGAAAAACTGATGTACATTTTTTAGAAGTGAAAATAAATAGCATAGTTTTGATCCTAAAAATACTCATCACACGAGGAGTCTCATTGTTTCTATGGGCTACTTGCATGAGTGAGGCTATAGTGGCATTCAAGCACCTGATGAACTGAGCCACTCTTTTGGAACAACAGTCTTTCTAACATGGTTCTTTCATCAACTCTGCTCTTGTACTGCACTGCATCCCGAATGGCCAGGAAAAGAGAGCTTTATTCAGAAATCTATATTTTGTAATTGACAATCATAAACTCAGTAAACATAGAAATGACTACACTGTGGAAGTGTTTTATCATCAATTCACCTCTGACATTGCCCAGCATGAAATGCCTAGAACTGAATGGCACAGCAAATTAATTCCTTTTCCTACTTCAGGAGATGTCATTTGCCCACATCAGATCTTTTATAGTAGGGAAAGAATGTCTGAAAGCCTTAAAGCTCAGTTAGGGAAGAATTCAGAAGGCAAAAAAGATGATGTTCTTGCAGGGAGATACACTAGGGACTGGAGAATCATCAGGACTCAGCCTGCTGCAAGGACTGCAAGCAGAACTGCATTTGTACAGCTTTTCCTGGGCAAGGGCTCAAATCACAGCAGGGAAAAGCTGGCTGAGGAGACAAAAGACAGATAGCCACTCCGGCCCATCCTAGCTGGATGCCTACCACTGCTCTCAAAGACCTGCCGCAAGCCTGTGCCATTGGCGCTGGAGGGCTGCATACTGGCAATTCTGAGGATGCCATCTTCATAGCTGCAACTCCCAAGAAACCTCAGGCTTACTTATAACTTTTCTTGGTCTGGTCTGAGAAGGGACAATGAAGGTCAAATACTATAATCTTGCGAAAGATTGATTAAAATCCTGAAGCTGCATGCACCCAACACAGTAAGAACATCCATAATATGCTCTGCATGTGATGTTCCATTTGCAAGGCTGCTAAAACACACATAAAAAATATGTATTAAAAAAAAAAGTGGGGCAACATCCTGATTAGCCCTACTAGTGTAATGCTCCAAATAAATTAATGCAAGAAAATAATAATGGTCAAAAGCAATATGGACAGAGACACATGCCATGCAAGTGTAGCTTTTTTTTTGGTACTACATTAAGGTTTCTTCCTAAACATCTTAATAGATAAATAGAAAATTGAATGCTGCCAAGAAAGGGGGTAGAGTGAATACCATTCTCTACATTATCTTTTGTTTTATTGCAAGAGCAATACTATGTGTAGTAGAGAATGTTCCTGGTTATTAAATTTTATGTTTCTCTGTTCTAAATTGCATCACATTATACATGGCCTTTTCTGCAATTAACCTCCAAAACACAAATTAAATATTCATGGATAAATGTCAATTACAATTATGAGAAACAATAAAAGGGTCGTAAATTAAATAACAAAAACAGAGCAAAGTATTTTCACATAATTCAGACAGTATTTCAGTGTTCTTTTTTTTTAATTCTAATTGAAAATATAATTACATACTTATAGGTGGTGTTATTGTATAAAATTTGGTAAAAAATACCATCTCTTCAGCACTATGATTCACTCCCAGTAAGAGCAAATTAAGCCTTGTAGCTTCTTCCAGAAAAGCCCAGCAGTGCAGCATTACTTGGTGCTTCACAGATATCTTCTGTGTGAGACTGTCCAGAGTGCAGGATATTTTCACAGTTGTTACGAGACTATTTCCATCTTCTATAATTTATTATACACAATTCTATATTCTGTTCAATATTACCAGCTCTCCCATGCATCCAAAATATTTTCCCACCACAGTACTTTTTAACTAAAGAACTAACCTTAGGCTTGCTAAGAATTTAAAAAAAAAAAAACAAAACCCAACAAAACCACAAAACAGAAATACTCAAATATGACACTGACAAGAACCTCACTGCTTTAAGGTCATTGTTTCTGTTTCCTTAAGCCAATTTTTATGGGAAGAAACCAAAAATAGAATAAAAAAAGGAAAAAACGCCTGAAACAAAACATTGTTAACAAACTATCAGAAGCAGTAAAAAGTTGATTTAAATAGCAACTGCTTGATGATCAGACATACAACTCTTCCTGTGCTTTACCACACTGGTCATCAATGGCTACTTTACGAATGGTAAATGACATGGGATGCACTGTTCACAGGCAAAGCAGATTTATGGTTATATTCAGCTGTTCCTGTTACCTGAAATTAGAATTAGAAGCTCATTAAATATGAATACACTTCAGCGAACATAGAGGCACAGCATTATATTGATGAAAGCTTCATTAAATTTTCAATGATAGAGCTGCTTCTATATTTGTGAAGGAAGGACAGAGTGGAAAGAAGTAAGTTGAGGAAATTCTCCTTCAGGCAACTTTCTACTATTCCTAAACAACATACAGGTTTTGAAATAAAATGCTGGACAAATTAGGTGTAACAGAAGGTGATTATGTTCCATTATGTTCAATGACAGGAACTGGCAGATGAAGTTGCCAAACCACTGTGCATCATATTTGAAAAGTCATGGCAGACTGGTGAAGTTCCTGCTGACTGGAGAAGGGCAAACATAACACCCATCTTCAAGAAGGGTAAAAAGAATGACCCTGGAAACTACAGACCAGTCAGCCTCACCTCTGTGCCTGGCANATGATCAGTTTCAGATCAGCATTTCTCCTGTACACATTTGTCAACTACACAACTGAGGTTCAAGAATAGGGGAACTAGTACAAAGCTAGAAATCAGGTTCAAATGATCAAGCACATATAAAATACCAACTCTGTACAAGGTTCTGAACTCAATGACCCAGTCATCTTAAAATATTCACTTAAGACATAATAAGAGCATTGGAAATGAAGCGTTACCTAGCCAACAATAAGACATCACCACTTCTGCAAGTAGGAATGTAAAACCATTTATCAAAGTTATGCAGTTACACAGTTTTATTTTTCCTGCAAAGACTGAAACCAAGATAAAGACTTGTGACAAAAAACAAACAAACTAGATACCAACTTACTATTCAGACAGATTTCTAGTATTATTATTGGCAAGGCAGACAATTAAAATCTTCTTACATAAAACATCCATAACCAAGCTACATGAAAGAAACACAAAAGAGAAAATTCAAGTGGTCTGATCCCTCTTGTGGTCATGGACAATGATATATTTATATTTTATCTCCACATTACACTAGCCCCACTTCCTCTGGAAAAAAAGGCTTATGCAATCAGGCTCAGCTCCTCCCCATCCACTCCCCTCCTTATCCATTACCTTAAGTCAACTAAGTCAGCCAAGGGTAGAGGCCTCAGTGTCCTGTTATTCCTCTGCCGGCACAATGTACGGCCCAGACATTACAGATTTTCCTTAAGAGTTAACATGAGTAGCTTGCCAGGAACAGAGATGTAGGGTTGCTCTTTCCAATTTGTTTGGACTGCCACCTCCTTCAGTCCTCTGGACAGGCCACGTTCAATTAATGTATGTACAGACAATGCTGGTTTATCCTCAGACCTTGTTTATTCAGTTTTGTTCAAATCCTGCTTCAGTGTAATTACTGGGGGTTTCCTCCCCTCCAGTTTTCTTTGACAAGCATAGTCAGCATTAAATAACTGACCTTCTCAAACCTACCATGAGGTAGTATTATCCCCGTGTTATCAGATAAGGAAATTAAGCCATTGCAATTAACGCTTGAAGCGTGCCTAAATTTCACATTCCTGGTTTGAGAGCGATTAGCATTAGTGCTATGGAGGATTTCCTCTGCTCAAAGAAGTTCCTGGGGAGCACAGGAGCAGTTGCACACAGTTTGCACTCCTGCAACGAAGTCTGATGGACACAGCCTGAGTCCCTGTGAAACACTGGGCTCCAGAAACTTGGCAAACTCCACTCCAGGGGTCTGTAACTCAAACACCTTGGGGTCCTGCTCCAGCCCAGTGAAGGAAGGCAAAGATACCAGAGTGACAATCTCTTCTACATCCTTCCTCTTTCCTCCCACCAAGACTTTTGGATATAGGCATAGACTCCCTGTTCAGCTGATTTCCATTTAGACATCTACACCCTCTCGCCACACAAATGTTCACCAGTTTGTGGTCCTCCCATAGTCACCACCATGCATTCAGACTCCTAGAACTTCCTATCTTTTTCTATAGCTCTTTGGCTCCAGTTTATTCTGTCTTCCCAGATATTCCTACATGTTTCTCTATTCCAGTCATCATCCTTCTTAAGTCCTGATGTAATCATGTCCCTTTCTCCATGTAAGTCTCTCTCCTGATTTTGCTAGCCCATTTACTGTCACACAGTAAGACTAGGAGTCAGACTTCTCTTTAAACACTACAACATTTCAGAGTTTACCCAGAACCACAAGATGTTCCCCAGTTGCATATTTCGTGCAAAAGAAAAGGTATCTTTTCAAAACCCATCAGCTAGCAGCAAAGGTCTCACACAGACGCCATGCAATTTTAGTTCGCTAACCTCATGCTAAAAAACAGACCTCCAAGAGGCTGTTTCATGTCACTGAGGTGCTGCCCACACGGACACAGCTAATTCCAGCCATGTCTGCTGTTCTATCCTACAGTATCTTTCCCCAAAACCAAAGTGATAGAAAACAATAATTTGTTTAGCAAAATTTTAGGCTAGGTTTTGTTGCAAGAGTGGAAACAAAAAGGTTCAAACAAATACAGCAAATCTAAGCTAAATTAAACAAACATGTATCTCTCCGGCTCCAAAATTTCTCAACATCTGCTCAGCTGACATTCACAGCAATGTCACATCATCCTGGATTTGTCCCCAGCCCTGTTAATCTCCCTCTCCCCTTTTACAGAACACAGACATATCCCAAAACTAAGGTTTACTTCGTTTTTTTCCTGGAACAAGGGGATCTTTGGGATTTTAAGATAGCCTCCCATCTACACAGCACATCAGTCGCAGGCTCATCAAACCACACAACAGCTCTTCCTGACACCATCCACCTGTCTAAGGACTATCTTTCTTCTTTTTTTTTTTTTTNAGCTACTCCCAGAAAATTCTGATCTCTTCTATTTACACAGGGCTATTTGTATGCACACACTAAAATTTATCTAGTCAATAGTTACACCTACCAATAGCTCGGCTCCTAAGCCCCACCAAGGTATCAGCTGGTTTTGTACAGAAAGCACAGGACACACTGCAAGTCAGGATAAAGAAGATGTTAAACATTTGTCTGCCTGGACTTGTTTGGAACTAGAGGTCTTCCTTCTTCACCCCGGCTCTGTCAGCAGCTCTTGCAATACATCTAACCCCAGTGCCAAACTTTCCTGCCCAGCAAAACCCAACACTTCCCACTCTGGTTCAGCAGTCTGAAGGTGTCAGTTTTGACTGAACCACTCCCTTGTCTTTTGCTGTCTAGGAACATCAATTCTTCTTTAGCACCTTGGTAGAGAGGTTGACATCATGGTCACATTGCTTGGCGTTGAATTAAAACTGGAGAACAGAACATTCTTTGAGCTTGGGAACTGTTAACTCAACTTAGGTTAATAAAAAAATCCACTATCAAAACCCCTGTTGCTCACTTTACCCCATTAAGCTATTTCCTAACTCTCATCAGAACCACTTCTCTTCATCTCTACTATTAAAGAAGTTGCCATGCTCACATGGTACCCAGGATTCTGCAGACACTTAGACTAGTTAAACATTAGTGCAAATCACTAAGGCAGGACTGTGGGAACAGTAAAAATCATTATCTATGTTTCCCAATTTAGAGTCAAAATATTTATCAGACCAGATGACTTCCCCACTGTTCCTCTCTCACAGAGGCATCTATCTTGTTCTTACTTCTCTGAACTTACCTGCATTCTACACAAAAATATCTGCAAGCGTTTTTCTAATATGTTCTGTCCCCCATTATGTGTTACATTCAAAGAACAAACCTAGAATACTTTTATCAGAGCATTAAAAGAATGTTCTTAGCTAGGAAAATTCAAGTCTAATTTTGTCATATATAGCAGTAATGTGTTAAGTTCCTTTCTCAGATCTGGTCTTCTCAAATTAATTCTTGCTAAGCTTCTTTTTTTTTTAAAAAAAAAAAAAACACAAGTAGATGTCATTACAAAACTCTGTCCACTCTTAGGACTACTACTTGTGATGTTTACTAAGGGCAGAGAAGCATTTCTGCAAAGAAACCACCACTGTTTCATGTATCTCATTAAACCAAAGAGGGACTGGACACCATGAAACTTAAGTGTACTCAGTGCAAGCTCAGGACTCTGCCTGTCCCACATCTTGTTACTATCCAGAAAGATTTTTTTATTTCTTAGTTTTCTAACCTGATCTAACACTGAAGTACTCAATTCCATTTCCAAAATGCCGACCTAGCTTTTCTTCAAACTTTACCTTCAGTTGTTCTGGGGGAAAAACAACCAACCAACATCCCAAACAAGGAGCATACACGTGAACACAACTTCTGACTGCTTCAGGAGGGCACTTTCCTTTCTGTGCCACTGTGGATTTACAATTACCAAGACATACTTATTTAAATTACTCAGGAATATATTTTCTTAATTTCATAAATATTGAAGCTATGTATATTGTCTATTAACATTTGGCAGTTAATGCAACCACACAGAAGTACCAAGTCAAATGTCCTTCCTCCCTCACAAACCTGCAGATTTAGTCACTTGAATTATAACAGATGCAATTAAAAAGGGGAATTAAAAAAATCTGCCCAATATCAAATTGTTTTAAAAGTTATTGCATCTGTTGTTCTTTTTGAGAAGAGCTTATTTTAGCAATACAGACTACCCACACCATGCTGGACATTTACTGTGTTCAACCTTTGTTGAACATGGTTATGTTCAGCTTACCAAACATGGTAAGCATTTACACAAGAAAAAGGGCTGAGCATGTCTAAAGACTCCTTAAGCAGTGCACTCGAACCCATCAGCCATTTTCAGGCTGCAGATTGTAGCCTGACTGGATTTTCAGAACCAAGGAAAAATAATTTAATTTTCAGTCCACTGACCAGGAAATTAGATATAAACAACAGGTTTCCTTTTGCCAAGGTTATATCTCAGAGCAGAACCACAACTTCAAATTTCCAAAAAGTACTTAAGAGGAATGAAAACTAGAGCTCTGCAAGCTTTGCTAAGCAGACAAGAAGCATTAGTAAGCAAACACAGCTCAACAGAGAAAAGATTTTCTGAATATGTCAGTTATAAAACAAAAGAATAATACAAATGAAACACTAACTTCATTTATAGTTCAGTAGAATTCTTCAGCAGCAGTATTAACACCATGATTCAGGGCCAAATTTAAAAGCAAATATTCACTATCAAAACTGCATGGCAGAAGGAAATAACCTCTTGGGTATTTCAGCAATGACTTAATCACCTCCCATGACTAACTCACAGAGTTTTTGGAAGAGTAATGGGATGGAACAAAGTCCAAACAGCATCTAATCCCCATTAATAAAAACAATAACAACTCAAAAAAGACAAAGAAGATAACCTAGATTTTTACTCCCTAAGAACCAGGGGAAAAAAGAAAAAAAAAAAAAAAAGCTCTCTGAGGTAACACATTCCACTTTAAACCAAAGGTAATTCTGCCTCTTCCTTTGATGACTTAAGAGAGACTGTGCTTGCACAGCTATTTCTAACACGCACCAGTTAGGTTAACTTCCCATGGTAGATATGACAAAAATGATGTCAAAACCACCTTGGTGTGACTCCCAGTTCACCCAGAAAAAATGAAGAGAATTCTCCCAGAAATATAAATTGTTGCAAAAGTAATATGCTACATAGCTTTCATTATTTATTTCCCCAAAGCAAAAGTAGGCATTTTTAAGACCACATGAAATCATAGAATCATAGAATGGTAAAGTTGGAAGGGACCTCAAGGATCATCTAGTTCCAACCCCCTGCCATAGGCAGGGACACCTCCCACTAGTACAGCTTACTCAAGGCCTCATCCAATCTGGTCTTGAAC
>VWZE01018361.1:24434-62707 GCA_013396675.1 Eubucco bourcierii
TTGTGCCGTTGATCACCACTCTCTGGGTTCGACCATCCAGCCAATTCCTTATCCAGTGAGTGGTCCATCCATCAAGTCCATGTTTTTCCAGTTTGGTGACCAGGATGTCATGTGGGACAGAGTCAAATGCCTTACTCAGGTCCAGGTAGATGACATCAGCTGCCCTTCCCTTGTCCACTGTCGCTGTGACTTCATCATAAAAAGCCACTAAATTTGTCAGGCAAGATCTGCCCTTGGTGAAGCCATTGCTGGTTCCCACCAATCACCTCTGCTTTGTTTTCCATCTGCCTTAGCAGGACTTTCAGCAGGATCTGCTCCATGATCTTGCCAGGCACAGAGGTGAGGCTGACTGGTCTGTAGTTTCCAGGGTCATTCTTTTTACCCTTCTTGAAGATGGGTGTTATGTTTGCCCTATATATAAATACCAGTCCTGGTGAGATTTTTAGCTAGATGTAGCCTTAATCCGATTTAGTTAACCAAGACTATCTACACTTTTCATGCAAGTAAGGCTCTATCGCCCAGGCACTTCATTGGAGATGTGATATGTCAAGAACAGCAAGAATGCAAGCCTTAGAGACAAAAACTGAGCACTTGCTCTCCCAGATAAACCAGCCTTTTAATCATCCAGCTTCACAAAATGGTGCAAGCTTAGTCCTTCTTTCAACCCTATTTCTATCTTACTCCTGGCCAAACATTCCTGCAGATTTTCTTGCATCACTTCTAATGCCTAACCATTCACAAGTCACTGCAACTCACCAGTCCTGTGCAAACACCACCTGAAGCTGCTGCAATGCACCAGTTCTGCACAAACACCACCACGCTAAAGAACCTGCTCATTTTCTCCCAGGTTAGCAAACTATACCAGTTCCTGCAATAGTCTGTGAAGTACCAAACTTGGGTGGCCCTTTCCCTTGTGCCTGCTGCCTGCTCTTAAGTCCTGTAAACACATTTCTATGGTTTAACCAGCACTACTCATCCTGTTGGCACTTATGACCCTGCACTTCACTTTTACACTAACAGACATCTGGTGACCTAAAAGTCATACACATCACAGCCAGCCTTTATGGTACAAATGACAGCCCTGAATCATTGTCCTGACTATCCTTCACTTAAGGTATTTTCTTTAGGAAAAAGCTTGCCAAATAAAATTCAAGTATGTATTTAAGCACCTAATTCCCACATGCTCAGGTTAAAAGTTATGGGTCTGACAGATCCTCACTGCCTACCTCTAGTTAGTTCTTCCCTCAGACTCACTTGGCTGAAATACAGTTTTATGTTATTTTCCACAATCTCCAGGGCTTTCCACCCCATCTTAGCAGAGAGGCATATTCTTGAACCACACTGCAGAGAAGAATGCAGAAGGAAGCCAAGCAATCCTTTCACTTGGAATGAGTTTAAACAAGAATATTCCAAACCTTTTTTTCCCCGATGACTCCAACCCCACACACTGGTGTAAGACTCCGCTTCCCTGCACTCACTGGGGATGTTCCTACTTCAAAGTCCTGGGGAATCTGACAGCCGCAAAATTCCAAATGCTGCTAACATGAACATAAATATGCAAATAATGAAACCTCTGTTTCTTCATTTTAGCAGCTGTTAGCATCGCAATTAGAGTTCTCAGAGGATGCACTTACCCCCTAATGAATCCCTGGAACAGCCATAACAGGGTGCAGGGTAGATTACAGAATCCCCACAACATAACTCAGTGAATTGATGTCTCCCCTGAGCAACACAAAGCTGGGCCTAGAGATAGTAAGGGTTTTTATGCTGTCTTTATTTTGAAACCTTATTAACAAATTAAACAAGGGATAAACGCATCTCCCTCTGGGAAAAGAGCAAACAAAACAAATAAGGAGCCTAGACACCTTTCCCTAAGTCTCTCGTGGAGAGGAAAAAGACACCAGAAAACCCAGAGCAGAATAAGTTCATTAATTACTGTCTACAAGTGGAGCAGAACAAAAACAACACCCAAAATACTACACTGACAGCCTCTGCAATCAAGCCTATCAGTTTTGTTTGGAGGCTGCTGTAGTACCTGCATCCCTGTCTCCCAAAGATGTCAAGCATAGAAAAGACACTTTCCAGAGCACAACAGCTGGTATGACACTGGGGCAGAAAATGAGTTTCTTTGCTTTTGGTGGTCTGCAGACATCCATGTTTCCTCTCTCTATAGGTCAGCATGGGCCACAGGTAGTTGGAGTTGGACAAACTCCTGAGAGCTTTACGTATCAGGTTCCCTCCACCTCCCTACAGCAGGCAGTGGAATAAAGCTGAACCAGCAGCTGCAATTAACTACTTTTTTAGCCCAAGACTTTTGTGTCTGATTGTTGGAGACCATATGGTCCAAGTTTACAGCCAACAGTAAATTTCTACACCCAGTCCTGCTCACTGTAATAATCTTTACATTCTTTTAATGCAGTTTCGGTGGATGCATTTCCTTTCCTCTTTATGTAAGTAAATCAGTAGGATATGCTTAACCTGACTCTTAAAATTCAACAAAAGGCAAAGGAAAACAATAATTCATGGTCTCAAATGAAGATAGGTGGATTAGAAATCCATTGGCAAGCAAAAACTTAGAAAAATGCATCGAGAATCATCTGAATAACCAAAAATTGTCAGGCATGCACAAAGGTTTTTGAATATTATTCTTAAGAGTGAATTTTTGAGCCAGCAGTGTGCCCAGCTGGCCAAGAAGGCAAATGGCATCCTGGCCTGCATCAGGAACAGTGTGGCCAGTAGGAGCAGGGAGGTCATTCTCCCCCTGGACTCTGCACTGCTTAGGCCACACCTTGAGTACTGTGTCCAGTTCTGGGCCCCTCAATTTAAGAAGGACATTGAGGTACTTCAGCGTGTCCAGAGAAGGGCAACAAGGCTGGTGAGAGGCCTCGAGCACAAGCCCTGTGAAGAGAGGCTGAGGGAGCTGGGATTGTTTAGTTTGGAGAAGAGCAGGCTCAGGAGAGACCTTCTTGCTGTCTACAACTACCTGAAGGGTGGTTGTAGCCAGGGGGAGGTTGCTTTCTTCTCTCAGGCAACCAGCACCAGAACAAGAGGACACAGTCTCAAGCTACGCCAGGGGAAGTTCAGGCTGGAGGTGAGGAGAAAGTTGTTCACTGAGAGAATCATTGGCTACTGGAATGGGCTGCCCAGGGAGGGGGGGGAGTCACCATCCCTGGAGGTGTTCAAGGAGGGGTTGGACATGGCACTTGGTGCCATGGTCTAGTCTTGAGGTCTGTGGTAATGGGTTGGACTTGATGATCTTTGAGGTCTCTTCCAACCTTGGTGATACTGTGAATTTTTAAAAGGCAGCAGACCCATCAGTACACCCTAGAACCTAATGAACTGCAGAACCAAATTAAGCAGTACTCCATAATTACGCACAGAAAATAATCTTTAAAGCAAAGTATCTGATGCTTTGAACCTCTGTAATACTTAAGAAAATAAACTTTAAAATACTTTTATTATTCTTGAACTGAGCACTTCCATACCAAGTCCCATCCTAGAACAACTTTTAACTGCTAATTTATCATCCTCTCTCCTGGCGACAGGGAAGATTTATAGTGGAAAAAGCTCATTTAACATTACTCTAATGCCAAAACCTCATGGAATTACACTTTTGGTGATACTGGTCAAAAAGCAATAACCAAGGAAAACAAAATACTAAGAAAGATACTCAATTCCCACAATTGTAAGGCTTGGCATGGTTCAATTGGAACAAGCTGCAATGGAAACACAGTTTGAAGGATGTTTACAGTTGAGACCCAATGCCTGATTCCATCCTCTCCCACTCATCTGCCCAACCCTTATCTCCGCTGCACCACTGTTGTGCTTATCAGCACACCGACCCCAGCTCTGCCACAAGCAGACATGAACAAATTCCGGAACTCCACTGAGCACAGGGGAACTGAACATAGCTAATGTGCAGTGTAGGAGAAAGACACTGAGTTTTCCCTAACGCAGAGTAATGCACACTGAAGATAGGCAAAGAGAGGAAAAACACTGTCTGGTTATGTTGGTGCTACAATTCAGAGTGAAATCGTTGGTAGGATCAACATGGAAGCATAAGAGAAATGAGAGGCAAACACAGATATTCCAACACACAGTATCTATCCCAGATGAAAAACACTGAAATTAATCAAACAGGGAAGAAAAGAGCCAACAGGCAAACCTTCAAAGCACAGGACTTCCCAGCAAGAGGAAGCTTCTCTGCAGGTATCTGTGAAAAAAGTGAAGAAACAAACAGGACAAACAAGTTCTCAAATACTTTGAGTTTAATGTTTTTTATACAGGAAGTGAGAAGAAAAATGAGGGGAAATTTAAAAGGAAAAATAAAATTAAAAAAAGGAACATGGTAAAAGGAAGGTTCTTCTAGTTTCATTCTAACCAAAGGGAAGGAATAGGCTCTGAATGTGAAAGGGGAAACAACTTGGCTAACAGAAGGCACAGGAAGGCAACTCTCAATTCTTCAGAGGGGAAAACAGAGCCACAAAACAAAGAAAATGAACTGATGGCAAAACCACAAGCTATCTGGTAACCAGGAGAAAGATAAAAAGCTTACTGTCAAATCATCTCAGCATGCTAAGTATAGGCTCTTTAATGATTTGAAATTCAAGAGATTTTGCACAAGTGCAAATCAAATCACTAACAGTCACTTTACTAAATGAACAGCACCTTTAACAAAAAAGGTGAGGTCAAAGCATTAGGAAAGAAGGTACTGGGAGGCAACACTGAACTTAACAGGAAAACATTCCTTCAGAAAATCTGCAGTCAAAGAGCAAGCAGTTAAAGGAGGAGCACATTAACCCTCTATTCAATGGGAAGGAAAAATCAATGACAGATGATTCCAAAGCACTCAGGGCATTTTCTGCATCGATCTTCATTCACTGAGAAGGATTAACCGCCTAATGCAACTCAGGTTGCAGCAGAAGGAGCAAGAACACAAGTGAGAACCGGGAAATGCATTAGAACAATTGCTCCAAACCTCCCGAGCCAACAGTCAGGACTCTGAATTTCCCATGCCTATCTATCAGTAGACTTCAAACAGAACGCATGATAAAGGCAATGTGCTTTTTTGCATGCAACTTAAAAAGCTTCCATAAACCTATGGACTACACATTCAGGTGTTACAGCATTAAGAGTATTTCAAGGTTTCCAAAATATGGTAGGCATAATACCTACCCTTTGAAAGCTGATAAAGGCAGGTATCAAATATCATCTCTGCTTTCTGCAGTAAGTTCCAGTAGACTAGAGAAGGGTAAAAGCACCTGCCTGTAAGAAGCAAGAAACTGAATACACTAGGCAAGGCAGACCAGTCAGGGTACTGCCAGTCCCTAGGAAGATGCTGAAACAATCAGACAACCTATCTCCTGCATATTTCAGATAACGAAGCAGATAAGATTCAACACACAATCTGCTAAGAACAAATCATATCAAACAAATATATTTTCCTCTAATGACATAGTAATAATGTAGGTAGTGAAACAGCAACAAGAGGCAACAGTTTTTTGTTAACTGGACTTCTGACACTCCTAAACTGACAGTCATTTAATCTAAACAAATACCAAGAGATGATTAGAAATTCATATCCAGAGATAAGCTATCATTTCTGCCAGAGAGAAAGTAGGTAGGAAGCCCATTCACAAGGCTCTAACATTTTTACATACATTCTCCACTGCTGCAAAAAGTAACTTGACAAGGGAGGAAGGTTACTTCACAAAGAACTTACTACAGGTAACCCTGTGTTTTGATGTCTGTTTGATTTCTTATGGTCACAAGCAACAGCTTTTCCCAAACAGTGCCTTGTGCACAAATTACATGGAAAATGTCAGGATGGAAAAGTCACTTAAGTTTAAGAGAACAATCTTGGACAGTCACAAGTGCTTGGATGGAAGAATCCAAGTCACATGAAGCAAGTGCAAAAGTCAACTTTTTGTTCTGTCAAAACTACACGTTACTTCAGGTAAGGATGAAGAGCTGCCTAACACATCATGGAAGGCAAGTTAAATACTGTTCTGCTCAAAGATATGTGGAGTGGTAAAATGTTAAAAAGTCTAGGGTTTTTGATAAACATTAATCACACATGACTAAAAAAAACAAACCAAAACCATCTAACTAATGAGTCACCATCTGAGTGAGATGTAAGAAATACAGGTGTCTTTGACACTACCTGTCCTACTAAAGACTCAGATGACAAGTCCAGTGTTCCAGAAAAATGCAAAACAAGCGGAAAAAGCCTTAAGAATAGCAGTGTGAATATCCCACATATGTACAAAAAAAACTCTAATCAAAAATCACTGAAAACAGGTGACTGAAAGAATGGGATTTTAAGTGTGGAAAACACAAGAGAAAGCTCTCATAACACATGACACATTCCCGCAGAAGAGGTGTAATAATAAAGAGCTCAGAAGGTGTATAAAATTCATGTTTGAAATATTAAATACTTCGTTCATAGCAAATAAATTTAGATTAGAAATCAGAAGTACTTTCAATAGTAAGAACAGCAAATTGTCAGAACAAATTGCCTGTAAATCTCCATCAGAAACTTGTTAGCTCATTTGCTTTGAGAATTACACATTCCTTTCTTGTGCCTGAAACACAGTTAATTTATTAAAGAAATGTCAACTACCTATTTTTCCCCTTCACACAGGTGCCTCATCTGAGCTTCCAGATCAGTTATTACAAGAATTTAATAACCGTTACAAAGAAATTACTTCCAGCATGAAATATTTGTAACATCATATGGAAAGACTAATAAAAACACAACCTTAAAGGAGTTATTGGAAGGATATTATAGAGGAAAAGCGACCCACTTGAACCACATCAAGATGGGACAGTCCTTAACTACAACGAAAGCAAAGCAACACGGAGATCCTACTTACACAGTGACTTCATCTTTACCCTCATACACATATGGTTTAAAGTGGTGCCCAGCTGCAGATTCGGAAGTTACTGCACTTGCTGTGGTGGAGGTAAAGGAAGAACTAACAGACCTTCTAGATCTGGATAAAGCCAGTCTGGATCTGCTTAGCCCTCTCCTAGCAAGCACCTCACAAAGATACCCAGCTGGCTCACCCCCATCCAAACAGATCCAGACTAATACTGATCTGGTCCCCGGTAAAACATGTGACAAACGCAGAAGTGCGAACAAGAGCAAAGGCAGTCCTTCTGCAGCAGGGAAGAAACATGGAAAGGCAAGGTCATCGACCCTAACCCCAAACACATGTCAGCAGCTGAACCTAAAGCACGAAACATGACTGATTTTCTCAAGCTAAGCTCAGCTACAAAATCATAGAATCATAGAATGGTAAGGTTGGAAGGGACCTCAAGGATCATCTAGTTCCAACCCCCTGCCATAGGCAGGGACACCTCCCACTAGTACAGCTCACTCAAGGCCTCATCCAATCTGGCCTTGAACACCTCCAGGGAGGGAGCAGCCACGACCTCCCTGGGCAACCTGTTCCAGTGTCTCACCACCCTCACTGGAAAGAACTTCCTCCTAACATCCAGTCTAAATCTCCCCTCTCTCAGTTTAAACCCATTGCCCCTTGTCCTGTCATTGCAGGACCTTGTAAATAATCCCTCCCCAGCCTTCCTGTAGGCCCCCTTCAGATACTGAAAGGCTACTATCAGGTGCCCTCGAAGCCTTCTCTTCTCCAGGCTGAAGAGCCTCAACTCTCTCAGCCTGTCCTCACAGGAGAGCTGCTCCAGCCCTCTGATCATCTTTGTGGTCCTCCTCTGGACCCGCTCCAAAAGAAGTACCACTGAGAACCCAAGCAGGAAAGCAAACTGAAACATGCTGTCCAATGCTGTATGTGGCTCTGCAGGAGCTTGAAAGTAGATCACTGAAATCACTAGTCCTTTGATCCTCACTGGAATACAAGATAGAAGCATCATTTGCACAATCTTGTGTAACTGTGGCTGCTACCTCTTGAACTCCAGCTAACACTGCACTTTCACACAGTCTGCATCACTGTCACAAAGGAACACTCCTGATGCCACCCTCTCTTACACCACCACTACTAGGAAATCATCTGCTATTCTCCCACATGCCTTTCCTTCTGGCAATAGAAGCATTTGTGAGGCCACAGAGAACAGGAGCACAAAACTGGATGAAAGCTAACACTTTTTCCCAAGAAAGTAACATAAATTCCTTGTTGCAATCAGTTTCCTTCATCCTTTTCACTTGCAACGCTGTATCAAGACTTCAGACTCTTTCTTTTGAATATAACTCACGTGCAGTTTAACAATAAGAACAGCTTGACATAGGTATCACAGGAAAGATTAAGCCATTAAAAATAAACAAAAAAAATCAGAAACGGCTGCCACTGCAGTATGAAACTTCTAGCCTGTGTATCTAGAAAGAATTTAGAGTAGTGTCTTTAAAACTTCGACTCTAGGGAAGATCTCCAGATCTGAAAGCAAATTAATTCAGACTACCTATGACTTAAATCAACTGCTGCCAGTGGTGGGAATTATCAAAGTGTTCACCTTTGGGGGAACAGAAAAATACAAATAGGTAAACAGCACCAGCAACACAGGCTGACACGAGGATTATCCAACATTTAAATTAGCAAGAAACTTTCACGCAAAGCATTCCTTATTCAAGAGAATTAACAAAAATATAAAACATATCGACTTTTTTTCCTCTAAATTATCCAGAATATTAAATACAACTGATGTTTAAGTTGATGAAAAATGCATTTCTCTCAATGCTCCCCGTTTCATACTCCGAAGCCTCATACGTCTTCGGGACAGGAGCCGGTATCAACCACACTGAACACACTGTGGTTACCCCAGCCCCCCGTATTTCACTGCAGATTTTTTAAAAGTGGCGTTTCAGCCTCACACCGCGATCCACCCCGGCCCGAAAAGAACCGCTGGCCCTAGCGCTACTGCAGAGAGGCAAACGGGGACACAAGGGGCCCGCAGCCGCCTCGCAAAGGCACACATAGGGCTGTTGGAGCCTCGCCATGCCGGGCGGCCAGGGTGCCCTCCACATCCAGACCGGCCAGAGGAGTGACTGTTCACGCAGGTTCCGTCGCCCCGTGCCCCCGCAGAGAGCCAGCCTCAGGCCAAGGCTTCTTTCCCCTCACCGCGTCCGTTCCCCACCAGTCCCCCTCGAGTCGGCGTGGCGGCCTCACTCACAGCGTGTGCCCGCAGACGTTGACCATCAACTTCAAGGAAGGGTTGCGGTACTTGGTGGTCTTACATCGCGGGCAGCCCTGGTCATCCATGGCTGCCACTGCCTCCCCCTCTCTCTCTCGCTCTCTCTCTTCCCTACCCTCCCTCTCTCCCTCCCTCAGCGCCTTCCGCCTTCCGCCGCTTCGTGCCGCCGCCACAATGTCCCGCCGGCGCCGCTTGCCGTCCCCCACGTTCCGCCTGCCGCAGGGTCCTGGCCCGGTTCGCTCCACACACAGTCTCGACCACCACCAGGCAGAGCGGGCCGGCGGCGAGGAGGGTTGAGGCTACCAGGCCGAGCGAGTCCCAGCCGCGCCAGACAGCACCTGCCTGGTTTGAGGTGGAGCGGCCGAGCTGTCCCAGCCGGAGAGCTCCGGTGTAACGGGGCGGGGGCGGCACTCCCGCCTAATGAATAATCAACAGGAGGCCGCTACAAGGCGGTCACTCCCTCACAAAGTTCCCCTCATCTCACGTAACTAATACATCCACAGTTTGAACTTTTCCCGCCTAGAGAAAGGCACTTGGCGACGGCGCAGGTGCGACCTACCCGCCGCCGTCGTCTCCTCCTCCCCGCACCGGTCGCGGGACGGGGCGGCAGCGCTCCAGGTGGAGGTGGGGAACGGAGGGGCACACGACCGGTGCGGGGCCGCTTGATTGACGGTTGCCCTGGAAACGAGAAAGCCCCCGCCCTCTCGGCGCGGCGTAGCCAATGGGAAGGCTCGGCCGGGCCAGCAGTCTGCGGTGCCATATAGTATTGCAGCGAGGCTAGGAGTCACGTTGGGGGGAGTCGCGCAGAGAAGCCCGTTTACACTACTTTGCTATAGCAGCTATCTTTAATGGTTATTGCGTGGCCGGGAGGAAACCTGATCGGCTAGAGCCGGCTGAGAGCAGGAGGAGGAGGAGGAGGAGTGGACTTTTCAGGGAGATAGGAAGGGGGGAGAGGAGGAGAAGAGGACGGGAGGGAAGGAAAAAAAAAAAAAAAAAAAAGGAAAACAAACTGAAAATGTCTTCTGCCTCCCCCACGGACGAGATCACGGGCGCGGTGGAGATCAAGCAGGAAAATGTGATGGAAATCCTCTCTGAAGCAAGCAAGGTGCCCCCCGACGGGGCTGCGGCGGGAGCTCTCAACCCCGCGCCGCCGCCCCCTCCCGCTGCGGCCCCGTTCCCCATGGAGCACACAGCCTCTGCCGCCGCCGCGGAGGAGGGAGCCGCAGACCAGGTACTGCTCCACACAGAACTCCTGGCCAGGAATCACCACGCTGCCTCCTCTCCCTCCTCCTCATCTTCTTCATCTTCCTCCTCGCAGACCCCTTTGGCTTTCTCTCCGGACCATGTCGCCTGCGTCTGCGAGGCGCTGCAGCAAGGTGGGAACCTGGACCGCCTCGCCAGGTTCCTGTGGTCTTTGCCCCCGAGCGATCTGCTACGTGGCAACGAGAGCTTGATGAAAGCTCGGGCGCTGGTGGCTTTCCACCAGGGCATCTACGCAGAGCTCTACAGCATCCTGGAGAGCCACAACTTCGATTCCTCCAACCACCCTCTCCTGCAGGAGCTTTGGTACAAGGCTCGATACACCGAGGCGGAGCGAGCCCGGGGCAGACCTTTGGGGGCGGTGGACAAGTACAGGCTGCGGAGGAAATACCCTCTGCCCAGGACGATCTGGGACGGCGAGGAGACGGTCTACTGCTTCAAGGAGAAGTCCCGCAACGCGCTGAAGGAGTTTTACAAGCTGAACCGGTACCCCTCACCAGCCGCCAAGCGCAACTTGGCTAAGATCACTGGGCTGTCCCTCACCCAGGTCAGCAACTGGTTCAAGAATCGCAGGCAGCGGGACCGAAACCCTTCCGAGACCCAGTCCAAAAGGTGAGGGCAAACTTTCCTCCCCGCCCCCTCTCCCGCCTGCCTGCCTTCCCTCTCCCGGCTCTTTCTTCCCTTGCAAACATGGCGCTTACCTTCGGTGCGCCTCGTCCTCCCCTCCTTCCCCCTCCCCGCTCCCTCGCTTCCCAACACACCCACCCGGCCCGGGCACGCAGGCATGCGAGCCGCGCCGGCTAACTTCAGCCGCGGCCCCCACCGCCCACCTTCCACTTCTTCGCGCTCCCTTCTCCCACCGCCAGCCTGGCCCCTCTTCCCCCCGGGCCCGAGGAGCCACAGGCCGACCCGCGGACACTGGCGGAACGGCGGGCTCCGGGGAAGCGACAGTACCGGGGGAGCCGGGAAAGAGGGAGTGTTTGTTTCCCCCTCTTGTTTTTATTTAATTGTCGCGCCTGACAGAGTTAATCATTGACGGCGGCCGGAGGACGCGCGGGGGTGTGGGGTCCCGCCGCTCGCTCTGTTTTGAAACCTGACTCGGGCGCGGGCCGGGCTCGGGTTTCAGCAAGCGAGCGGGGCTAGCCGCGCCGGGCCGGGCCTCAGTAGCGGCACCGGACGACTCGGCCCGCCCTAGGCCTCCGCCTCCAGCTCTCCGGCCGCTTGCTTCCCGCAGGGCGGGAGAGCCTCCTCCGCCTTGTCCCGCTCCGCCCGCACCCGGCCCGGGGCTCTGCCTCTGCGCCCCCTTCCACACTGGCGGAGAGGCCGCGGCGGGGGCTCGGCGCCGCGAGGCGGGCAGGTGGAGGTGACCTCCCCGCTCCCGCCCCCTCCTCCTTCCCGGGGCAGGGACTGGAAGGGAGGAGGGGGAAGGAAGAGAGAAAAGAGGAAAGGAGGGGGAAAAGTGGCGGCCGGTGGAGGGCTCCAAGGCATTCCTCGAGCAAGGGCGCGATTGTACCGCAGCGGCCCCCTCCCCGCGGGACACATCAAAGGGCGAACGGATGAGGGGGGAGGGAGGGAAGGAGCGACCGAAAAATGCAGTTGAGGGTGGACCAGTCAGCAAAAAACACCGGGCGGAGGGTCTCGGGGCGCCCCCGCGGGGCGCGGCACAAAGTCCACCCCTTCTCCGTCCTCTGTCCGCCAAACACAGCCCGAGGTGCCTTCCCCTGCATCTGCGGGCAGCTCTGGCCCGACCTGCGCATGGCCTCTCCTTTTCCCCAGGCTCGGGGTGGCTGGGTCCTGGGGGCGGCAGGCGGAGGCTGGGAGGGTCGGTCGGTGCTTCCTGGCCCGCCGCCCAGCGACTTGCCAAATGGCTGCGGCCGGTCTCTCACATGTGGCGACCCTGGGCTGGCAGCCTGGGGCCCCAGACGGCTCCCTTTGCTCGCCTGGGTCGGCTGGGAAGGGAGGGGAGGGACTTAGCTACAGGTTCCTAAGTCAGTCTGTAAAGTTTTGCCGCAGTCAAGCGTTTGATTTGATGTGTCCATTTCTAAGAAACCTCTTTCATTTGAAAGTCATTGAACGTGCCTTGTAAAGCCAAAACACACAAAAAAAATCTCTGGGAAAGCTCTCAGAAACTGTATGAAAGCAATCGATCTCTTAGGTGCAGACCACATTGGCATGCCGTGGTAATGCGATGTCATGTCTCTTTTCCCTTAGCGAGTCAGATGGCAACCCTAGCACAGAAGATGAATCCAGTAAGGGGCAAGAGGATTTATCTCCCCATCCACTCTCCAGCTCAACCGATGGCATTGCCAGCCTCAGCCTTCCTGGCCACACAGAGCCTGTCTACATGCAGCAGCTTGGAAACACTAAAATAGCCTTGAGCTCGTCTGGAGTCTTGTTGAATGGAAACCTTGTGCCTGCCAGTACCTCTCCTGTCTTTCTCAATGGTAGCTCTTTTCTTCAGGGACCCAACGGTGTCATTCTCAATGGACTCAGCGTGGGGGCTTCACAGACGGTTACCTTAAATTCGCCTAAAACCACATCAAGTGTTGTGAGCAATGGGGTGTCTATTACTGACATACTGTCGTCGTCTTCAGAAGATATTAAGGACTTCAAACTCCTTCAAGCTTCTGTCCCCAATGTTACAGCAGCCACCTTTAGCCCCAGCAACATCCCAGTCTCATTCCCAGGATTAATCTCAAGCTCAGAAGTGAAAAGGGAAGATGTACAAACTGCTGCTTCCCAAGATGGAGGCTCTGTAGTTACTTTTACTGCTCCTGTCCAAATAAACCAGTATGGCATTGTCCAGATCCCCAATTCAGGAACAAATGGACAGTTGCTGAATGGAAGCATTGGTTTTTCTTCTCTGCAGCTGCCTCCTGTTTCTGTGGCAGCTTCACAAGGTAAAAATTTCGTCTCTTACAGTAAAAAGTATGAAAAAAGTTGTAATTTGGTACACAGCATTTTAGCAGCTGTGTTCCTTTTTCTCCAAGCTACCAAAATTTTATCTCAGCCATGGGCACACACAGTAATTAGATAATACCTTTTGTCTTTATAGTGGGTTATGCTCATGGGCAGGCTGTTATATGTGGCTGAGCTCCTCTACTAAGAGGAGAAAAGGAGGACTGGGTATTTTACACCCCTTTCACCTCTTGCTGTTCCCAGCAGTCTGTGATAGCAGTCTTCACAAATATCTGTACATTTTACACATTTCAATAGCTCAAAATATTCCCCATTTTCCACTGAATTCTTTTAATGAGAAAGTTCATAAAAATGAGAATTGCAACATCTGGAAATTGTTACTGTTCTTCTTGTGTTGTGTGTTTTTGTTTTTCTTTTTTGTTTTGTTTTGTTTTTTAATCAAAACATTTCATAAAAATAAATGTTTTAATTACTATAGACACAACGAGACCAAGCAGTTACGCTCGTGCATTTCCCGTCCTTTAATTAAGAAAGGTTGAAGTACAGGGAAACAGTAGGAATATGCAATAGCTCGTAGGTATAAAATGTGAGAGTATTTGGATAAAAATGCCCTCAGTCCAAGGGAAATATGTCATCACGGGTTCACGGGCCAACTGTGCAGACTCCTCCCAAGTTTGCTTTAGTTTGTCTTAACATACCATAGACTGAAACTTGCAGTCAAACAGGAAGAAACCCAGAGAGCACAAGCCTAGCTCTGGATCCTTGTTTTGAAGCAAGTCGGTTATAAAGCACAACCAAACAGCTTTGCTACTCATTAGCCACTGTATCTTTGGTTATGAAAATTATTAAACTTGAATTAATCTCTCTAGCTTCAAGAGCTGTGAGTACTATGATGAAAATCAAACTTTGCTCATGTTAGTTTATTTGAATCAAACCTACTGTAATACTAAGAGGCACAATGAAGTTGTGCAAACATGTTTTAAATGGGTGCACAATTAGAAGATCCTAAAATGCAGCACCTCACAGTTATTAGAAGTTACTTGTATGTAGTTTTAACCAAGATGAAAAAGACATGACATTTAGTCTGAATGCCACCTGTGATTACAAAAGCCATTTAATCCACATGCTCCAAGGCATAAATTGGGAGCCAGCAAAGGTGAGAAAGTTCTGTTCCTTAAGTGGTGTGGGACTATTGTATTTGAAAGTTGTAAGAATCATAATAAGGTTTTCTCTGAACGTTGTTCCCTGTTGTTAAAATACCAGTTCTCACTGGAGAGTGACCCACCATATGTCTAGTCTGGTGCAGAGATCTGTCAAGATCTGTGTTTCCTGCTTTGATTTCTTTTCCTTTTTGTTTTTCTTACCGTGAGAGGGGTGGGTATCTGGCAGCCTATTCCAAGTGAAGTGTGCTGCAGGCTATTTTAAGTAACCTACAGTAAAGGATATCTTACTGCTGGGTAACTTCAAGCTGCCTCACTTTAGTTTACGTAAGTGAGTAACAACTTCCACAAAATCATCATTGATTAACAGAACTTAGCAGGGAGTTAAAATGTTCCCTGGGAGAGAAATTTCTCTTTGGTGCTGTTGTAAAAAATTCAGGTGTCTCCACCTGTAGCCTTTTCAAATTAAACTGATTTTGAGAGAGGTGGTTGAAATGAGTTAAAGTCCTGAGAGCCAGTATATCTTATTTTAGAGATTATTATAATGGCAGCTTACATGACATGTCCAGTAAAACAAAACTTCAGGTGATCTCAGGTCATGTCTTGCTTTGGCTAGTAGTGACACCACAGACAGGGCTTGTGGCTTTCAGTGAGGGTAGGCAGTCAACTGAGTGATTTTACAGGCCACGGTGGATGTGATAGGGTTAAGCTTTTAGAAACACGTGATAAAGTGAGGTGAAAGGCAATACATCTGAGTGCTTGACATGCTACCCAGTTAACCAAATAGAAGTTACAGAGGTTTGATGCTTTCTCTACAGATTGGCTCGAGTAGCTTCTGCCCAGCAGTAGTAGATTTCATATGACGTGTTTCCAGTTCCCATACACAAGCTGTAGTCTGTCACAGAACTATCTTTAATAGCTTTTGAAGCTTCTATTCTTAGATAGAAATTGAGTGGTGGCAACTAGTGAAGGCCAGAGAACATTCGTATTAGTCACATGGCTGGAGACTGTTTGCCCCTTAATGGGAGTCTTAAAGATATCTCATATACCAGATTTTTTTTTTCCTTTCCTCTCTTTTTAAAAGGAATTTCTATTAGCAGTTTGCATTTTTTCATACCATTTTTTTTCTCACCTGTTACCAAAAAAACGTTGTGTTGCATGAATAACTAGCACCTCTGTGTGCTGCAAACATTAAAAAGACCAAAATGTCTTAACAAAAGACTAAAATGTCATAATGAAAGAACCTGCACAAATCTCTGCGAGCTGTAATCTTTGTTTTCCTTTATGTTGCTTCCCTGCTTTTAGGTAATGTTTCAGTAAATCCCAGCACATCTGATGGAGGAACTTTTACAACTGAATCTCCAACAGTGCAGCAGGGAAAGGTTTTCTTCAGCCCCCTTGCCCCAAGTGCAGTTGTTTATACAGTTCCAAATTCAGGCCAGGCAGTAGGCTCTGTCAAGCAAGAAGGACTGGAAAGAAGCCTTGTGTTTTCTCAGTTGATGCCAGTCAGTCAGAACACTCAACTAAATATCAACATGTCTTCTGAAAACATATCCAGTGGAGGACTCCAGTCCTTGGCCTCCTCGTTAGTGAATGTAACGCCTTCACATAATTTTTCCCTCACACCACCAACTCTTTTAAATGCTGCAGAACTGAACTCTGGTATCTCGGAGAGCCAGTCCATGTCATCACCTGTGACCAGTACCTCTACCGTGATATCTATCAGCAACGCTAACTATGCAACGCTTCAGAACTGTTCCCTCATCACTAGTCAAGATCTATTGTCCATTTCTACAGCACAGCCCACACTTGGAGAAATTGTTTCTACAAGCGGAGACCGCGTCAGCCACCCCTCCGCACAAGTACACGAAGATTTCGTCAGAGAGCACAGGTTAGTTCTGCAAGCTGTACCTGATGTCAAAGAGAATTTCTTACCTAATTCTGAGAGTAAGTCAACTGGCAATTTAATGATGCTGGATTCAAAATCCAAGTATGTAATGAGTAACATGGTTGATGCAGTTTGTGAAGAACTGGAAACGGACAAAAAAGAACTTGCCAAATTGCAGACAGTTCAGATGGATGAAGATATGCAAGACTTGTAACGTGCTTTTTTTTTTTCTTGCTTTCTCTTTTAATAGATAAGTCTCCTGTTGAGACCCTAAGAAGCACCAAGTGGGTTTTGCTTTTTTTGTTTGGTGGTTGTTTGGGTTTTTTTCACATTTAAAGGAAGCAGAAGAATGCTTAAATGTTGTAAATTGGTGTACAGAGGAATCTCTGGCAGCAGAATTAGGTTGCCACACTTGGTTTGCAATTCGCATGCAATATTCTCTTTTAAGCAGATTAAAGGAGAAAAGAAACACCAGTGCAAGTACTGAGCAAATGCATACAGGTTTGGCTACGAGATACTACTACCCTGATAATTTAACTAGACTCTGCATAGTACACCATACTCTCAACAGTAATTACACACTCCTGGCTTCAGAGAACAAAAAATCTCACTCCAGAAAGGTAGAAACAATGCAGTCATTTTTACTGTTTACTTACAGTCCGTGGGCATTGAGAAATTTTTAAGGAACTGTAGACGATAACCTCACTGGCTACTTTTCTGTTGTTTGAGGTTAAGAAACAAAACAAAATCATAAATAATACTGTTACTGCTGTGTTTGCTTTTTTCCAGCAGATATGCATTCAAACCAAAAATCTTGCATCAAGCATTTACAAGTTTCTAAATGCTCCAGCTAGCATTTTGTCACTGCACCAGAGAACACATCATTTGAAACTCTAATTATACAACTACTTTCTGTCCAGTATGAATGTAAATATTGGTTTAGTTCTTTAAAAGGAGACTTTTTTTAAATTAGTACAATGGATTTTATTTATGGTTTATGTTCCCTTTCACTAGACACAATGCATTGAAAAGGAAAATGTTTTCTGGCTGTTTAATTTATTTTTATTGTTTGAGCAGGAAGTAAGCATAGTCATTTCTGACAAGGTTTTACTTTTTTTTTTTTTTTTTTCCCAGTTTTTCAAGCAATAGACTGTAAAAATGTTAATCACACTGAAACTAGAAACTGAACTCCCAGTCTCACAAACCCAGAAGGTCCCTACCCACTCTGTCTTTGTGTTCAGGGTTTTTGTTTGTTTCGTTAGTAATTTGCAAATTCATTGAACCTTTTTTTGTGGTTTGGTTTTTTTTTTACCAAATTCCATGTGCCTTTCTTCCTAGTGGCCTTATCTTTGTTACTAAAGCACAGTGACAGGAGGAATAAAAACACTGATTTGCAAATATCCGTCCTCAGGGACAAATTCTGTTGCCTTACTTCTGTAAGTAGGCCTGCCCCTACTTGCAGGAGTAAGAATAGTTCTAAGTCTGTTGGTCATCGTGGGTAACATTTACTAGAAGTGCAGAGAGTCAAAGACGGATCGTTGCACACCATGTCAGCAGGGCAGGAGGAGTCCAGAGAGCTGTTGTGCCAATGGAAAGGTCTTGGCTCCAGCCTTGGGCAGATGGAAAGGTCTTGGCTCCAGCCTTTCGCAGATAAGCAGGAGAGGTTGGATGGGCAGGACAGGGAAGGGAACCCCACGGGAGACTCACTGGCAAGCAGGCCCCCAAACAGGAGCATGCTTAAGCAGAATAAGCAGCTTTGGGGGATGATGATGAGAACTGCACCTGCCCAAAGGGAGCAGCCGTGGTCTCTGCCTGGCTAGGGATGGGTTTCCTCTCCCTTCACTCCTTGCACTCCACCAGGGACAGCAGAAGCAAGTAGAACAGACCTTGCCTTTCCTCCATAGAAGTATTTGTAGCATGGAAAAGCACATCCTTAAGCTTTAAGATAATAATAAGAATGCAGATGTATAAAGATGACGTGCTGTTAAATTTTGTGGGTTTGTTCTGTTATTTTTAATCCTAATGTGAATATGCACAGTAGCTAAAGCATGGATTTATCCTTGTCAGTGGCCTGGTCTGAAACCTTTGGAAGGCAATGGAAATGTTTTCATAAGTTTCTGTGTGCTCCAGATTGGGCTCAGGATGAAAAACAGAGGACAAACAAAATGGAAAGAGGAGAGAGGCAGCACATCCCAGTCTGTTTCTGTCTTCGTTTTTAATTGGTTCTGTGAAAAACCTTTGAGGAATGAAGGTTGTCTTTCTGTGTGACCTGAGCATGGCATAGGCATCCTCACTGTTGTTTTGCACTACACTGAGTACAGTACATTTTTGCCAGGTATTCTGTGGAACCTAATATCTGAGCTCTGTTGGTAAGCACTGGAGTTCACACTGCAAGCCAGAGTCTATGGAGCTGCAGGGAGAAGTGCAGGAAAAGGGAAGAGCAACTGTACAAGGCATGCACTTTGCAGCTGTACAGTCACTGATGCTCTGCAGACAGAAGCAGCCTGTAAGCAGTTGGCTGTCCCTACACACTCCCAAGCAAAAAAGGATGTTTAAGGCAAGTGTTTCAAAGCAGAGATTATCACAAGCAGAACATGGAGCTTTGTGTTCCCCTGGCACAACTTCCTTTGGCGTTCGGGGATCTCTGCGTGATTAGGGAATTGGATAGTTCAGAGTTCTTCTTTCTGCTCTGCTTGTTTATCTATTGACTGGGCTGCCGCATGAGCAATCTGCTTCCCATCTCTTCTTTGCCCTTAAAATCAAAATGACAATGATGATAACAGTGGCTGTATCTGCTCTGCATGAACCATTTGGAAGAATAGAGGGACCCCGTGTCATTGTCATATTAATGGAGAACGTGTGCATGGCTCTAAAGGAATTGTCTGGGGTTTAACATGTCATCAGTGAAGCTCAGACTATATTTGGAGGCAAGCTAGGGAGTATTTCACAAAGCACTGTCTCAGTCGTTGATGGGATCAGGTCTCATAACTGAAAAGACTGTGGTGTTACACCAGTACCTGTTACTTTGTGAATTGTTTGGGTTTTTTTTTCCTCCTTTGTATTTGTTATGTTACTGAGGCTCTGAATTCCGTGGGTTTGCAACACAGTTGATGTGAAAACTGTGTGTGTTGTTACAGTGGCACGTATCTTGGAGTGTCTGGTACTTCTAATAGGAGACTTGGTCTCTCCACTGGAGGCAGAGAGTGTACATAAAAGCAGTGGTTTGGGACAGAGTAAGATTATTCTAGTCTTCCAGATACCAAGTAACTTATTTTATTATTATGTTTTACTGTTTCTTTCTCCCACTAAGTGTCATTCCCTCCAGATAATGTAGTTATAACCTCATGTTTTCTGCAGGTACATATGCACAATATAAAGACTCGTTGCACGGTACAATGTTTTTAAAGTAGATATTTAAATAGTAGTTTTACTCCTACTGTAAAATAAGGGTCATGTTTATGGCCTGCAAGCAAGCAGGCTAACTGCTCTAAATAGACAGTACACAAAGTCCTGAAAAGTGTCTGGGGCCAGATCTTTGGCTGCTGTAAATAAGGCATTGCTCCACTGATTCCCAAACTAAGGATTTTACACAGTGTTTAGGGGCTATGGATGCTCACGTTCCACACACATGAACAGCAGTGAGTGTCCAAGTCCCACAGATAGTCCTTATCATCCCTTTCTGTTGTTTAAATGGAAGGTATGTCTCTGGCATAAATCTTTATTCTCCTTCCCCCTCTGTTACAGATGAGAATAAAGGTTCATTTCAACTTCACATATGTTTGCAACTTAAGTCTACTGGAAATCTTACAGGAAACATTGCCAAATTCTACTACTTTTCTAGTCCCAGACTCAGCTTTTAAAAATATGCTTAAAGTTTAAGCAAATTCCTACAAAGAATGATGTTGAAAAAGCCTTTGTTCTTTACTACTCTTAATTAAAGCTGCCTTTGTTTCACCCAGAGTTTTGCAGAGAACCAGAAGTATATTAAACTGAATGCTTGATCTGGACTATTTGAAGCATTATTCCTGTGGTCTCACCTAAAAGGACATTTCAGCCACATAAAGCATGGACATCTATTGGCCAGGTCCCCAGCTGGGCTGAACTAGCATAGTTCCATTGACTTTAATGTCCTTTCCCACCAGCCAAGATTATGGTCCATTCATTTCACTGGAGTTGGATCAGGAATGGATTTGGCCCAGTATAAAGTGGCAGTATGAACTGATGCAGAGGGCTGGTGCTCAGGCAGGTATAACTGAATGGTCATGCTCTATCAGAGCATATACCTCTTTCTACTTACTGTTTTATACTACCTGCAGATTCAGGAAGACTCATTCAGAAAGTTACTTTACCCAGAATTAAGGCTGGAACCGTCTCTATTAGGATTACTGTGGGTGCAAGATTAACAAAAATAATGGACAGATTCTGACTTCAAATCCTGCAAATTGCCTCAATAACTATTTTCAGTTAAATTAAGCAGGTCAAAATTAGGCCCCGTGGGCACAGGAGCTTTTATCATATGTAGATTTCCAGTGCCTGCACGCTTGTATCAGCAAGGGCAGGTGAACAACCAAGAGGGTGCTTCCCTCTGGTTCCATATGTGCACAGAACTCCCATGGGCATGAATCACTTAGTGCTTGTGTTTGAGAAGCATCTCAAACCATTTAAAAAAAAAATCAATAAAAATTTTTAAAAGGTAATTTTATAACAAAAGTAACAACATTTTACAAGCAAGGAGACCTGAAGTCTTCCTGTATCTCCTAGCAGTTACTCTCTTGAAGGATCTTTTATACCTTATTTGTATGTTCCATATAATTTAAAACTAGCTTCTTGAATTTCTGAACTCAAGGAGGGAGTGAATCTTCTGACTTTCAGGATTCACATTCAGAGGATGTTTGTTCTTTTGCTGCATGTACTGTTTGTCCAGAACTAGCTGGTTATTTCTGCTGTGTGGGTTTACTGTGCCTTACAACAAATACAAAACTTCAGCAGAATATATGCATTAGAGGAGGGAATAATCAGATGACTTTACTGCACTGTTAGGTGATGCTGCCCCAGAGTGTATCATCAAACATATTTGTGCTTAATTACCCAACCAAAGAGATCTAAAGTAATGTATGTTTGTTGTACTGTAATAGGGGTTTGTGCCTGGACAATTAAGTGTTTTATTTGTATTCTGAGATGATGTGAACTTATTTTTCTAAACACTATACTGAATAAACTTTATATTTATACACATCTTGTGTAAATACTTCTGTTTCCATGTCATGTGAGGGCTTTGAACATTGTGTTAAAAAAGCAAGCAAAAGTAGAAACTTGACTTCTAATGGCTCATTGTGAAGGTGATGGCAACTAGGAATGCCTGTGCTCACCAGGAAATTGATCTAAAGCCTACTTAAGCTAGAATGAGACTTTCTGTTGACTTGCATGGTTTTTGTCAGACACAAACCTTGCTTCTAAAATACTAAATTAAAACCCATAAATCTTCTGTTTCATATTGAACCTAGCTATTAAATCTGTGTCTCAAACCAAATTTATACCATAATTAGATACTATTACAATATATTTCCACCTACTAGTCAGGAGTAGTCAGTATTTCCTTGTAGCTCCTATCGCGTTGGGATGTTTCCTGTGTCAGGGTTTCTTTTTGGGTGGGTAAATTCCCATTTGCTAAATTGGTGTTTGAAATTTTTCTTTAAAATATTGCACTTGGTATCAGACCTGGATTTGGCAGACTTTTGAGAACATCCTGACATTTGTGTTCCCTGATATTAAAGGATTTAAACACATAAATGGATTACTTCAGATCTGTGCCCCAAGTACCAGGATTGCCTGCTTAAGGTTTTGATGCCAAAATAGAAGACAGTTAAGTTCAAGCAGACTAACCCAAACAGCTGAAATTGTTTCCCTCACTGAAGCTATATACATATATGTTAGAGATACTTAGCAGCCTGCATGTATCAGAAGGAAACCCCTTTTCACCTTTTATACTGCATTTAGGCCATAGGAAGCAAGATGAGGTTTGTGAGACTTAATTTTTTTAAACAGTCAGGTGCAGTTGTAGACATCTATTACATTTTTAATCACAAAGACATTGCCTTTCCTTACCATTACTCACCATTCCTCCATCTTTCCCATTTACTGCAGTCACATCTCACTTTCTCCGTGCGCTGCTGGTGACAGTGATCCAGGCTGCAAAGTGCAGCAAGCCTCCTCCCAGCCCTGGGAGTATCTGCCTGCTCTGCCTGAAGCTGAGCTGCCTCACACTGTGCAGCTGCCAAAGTAAATCCAGTTCCCAGGAGCAGCCCTAAGGTAGAGACAGTTGCCCTGCTGCCCAAGCCTTGCTTCCCTGAAGCAGCACATGTGACTCAGTCCTGCTGTTCTTAGCACTTCCCTTTGCTGTGCTTTAGTTTAGCCTCAGCAGTAGGGCTGGGATAATATTTTCCTGCCCTGCAGATACCAAATTCATGATTGATCCACAGATAGCAGTTCCCTCCCAGCTTTGCTTGGAGAAGAAGTTGAGAATCTAAAACCCTCTTTCAACCAGGCTGTGAGCAGCTTCTCCTCTCTTATTTCTGCCCTATGATGCAGCCAATGGGAGAACCACCACTGCTGGGTTGGCCCCAGCTCGAGGAGATCTCCTCTGGAAGGGGGTTTCTGACTGTGCAGCCCCTGCACACTGGACCAGACAAAGCGTAGGGATTTGATGGCAGCTAGAAGCGGAAAGTCTCAGTGTATGCAAATGTCAAAATTCTCTCTGAGCAGCCACCCATGCGGTATGCAGGATGAATCATGTCCTAACGGAGTGCATTCCTGCTACTTTGGAGGGCTTTGCAGATGTGTTCCAGGTCACCCTGGGCGAGAAAACCACACACAGCCATGGTTACTTCTTCCCTGGCAGCTTGTGTGCAGATGGAGAAAAGGGGGACATCACCTTCAGAAGGACAGCTCCCTGACCCCTCCTGGAGAGAGGACCAAGGGATGCCAAGACAGTAGCTGGGATAAAGCTGATAGTAGGGGAGGCTCATCGAGAGGGCTGGTTGCCCTTGATCTAGCAGGAAAATGAGCTGGGAGGGCAGGCAGCTTTGGAAGTCAGCATTTTTTATCCTCTTTCTAGATGGATTTTCCCTGTTGCCAGGTCAGAAGGAATTTTTCCTGCTCCAAGAGGCAGAAGTTGGGTCAGTAAACCGAGATCTTAATGTAAATGCTCACAACTTGGAAAGCAGAGTTCTCCTTATAGAGCTGCATCCCCTGTTGTAGTGATCTCTGGCTGCAGAAACCTCTGAGCTGGAGGCTTAGGACAGTATATCTCAGTTATGGATATAGATCACATTTTTAATATAAAAATACATTTTAGAGGGAAAACGATTCCCAGAAATAGGAATATATCTGCCAAACAATGTGCACACAACTGACTTTACACTTAGAGGTGCCAGAAAGTTCAGGAATGAGACCAACAATAAAAAAACAACACACGTGTGAAAAAAATCTACTGCATTAAAGCCAGATTCAATAAAAATAGCACCTAGTTTATAAGCTGGCACACGCCCATGAAAGCCAAAGGAAAGAGATAAAATGTTGAAAAGTTGCACGCAGTCCAGAGGAACTGAGCAGCCCTGGAGGAGAACTGATGGCTGCTTAATAACTCATGTACAATATTCTCATGTGTAAATACTTGAATTCTTCATCCTGCTACCTCTCGGGCAGAAAGACACAATTTGGAATACTTTTTGGCTAATCAATAAGCTTTGTTGTTGTAGCCAAAGCGCTTCGCAAGAGATCTGACATGACCCAAAAGGACTCCAGAGCGTTACAACACACTGTTTTGTTTCCTACGCACAGCAAATTATTTCGGTGTCAGTGGCGTCCCTTGTAGCTTTTGCAGCTGTGAAATGCAGCCCCTCCCCTGAGAAGCCTGCTGGGAGGGAAGAGGAGGGCAGGGAGAAGAGGTGAGTTGCCCGGGGCTATGCTGGCTGCGGGTGACAGAGGTAGGTCGCAAAGCCAGGTCTCTGACTCCCCCTATTGCTTTGACCACTGGCCCACGCTGCCTCCCCAGAAGCCTGGTCCAGCTGGAATGCAATGCCCCCTGACAGCAGCAGGAGGACTTGCTGCTTACACCAAAGCTGCGTTTGCTTCGTTCGTGTATTAACTGTCTTTACAACCACCTTCTGATGCCGACCAATAGCAACACGAACCTCCAGCAAAGCCCCACCGATAAACGGACCAGCCCTGAATCGGGATCACTGAGCCTGCAAACGCTCAAGCTTCAGGAAAACCACCACTGAGTGAATCGCCCCATAAGGGTGATGCACACATGGGTCCTGAAGGACTCCAAAGCTACCCGTTTCCAGATCAAGGCAATTGAGAAAGCCTGGACTCATCTCTCACTAAGTCCAAGGAGTTGAGGCAGATAGAAGCTCCAAGAGGTGAGGAAGGTTTCGCCCAGAGCCTGAGTTATCTGTGCCCTTGCATGTCCTAAGCCAGTGGGTTCTTAAAATAAGAACAAATGACAACTAAGAGCTTACCCATATCCTAGGAAGCTGCTGAGGGTTTTGCTGTTTCCTGCTGCCTCTGCAAACACAGGCAGGCACATTGGAAGGTGATTCTGGAGGACACCACTTTCTATACCAATTTAAGCACAATTGCAACAGACATAAATATATATAGGTTGCCTGTGTTTAAAAACGTTATCTACTGTTTGGTACACATGCAGGTGGAAGTAAATACTGACCAGATTAAGATTCAAAAAAATATTTTAAGGTTCACTTTCAAGTGGCAGAAAAGGTCAGCTCTACTCCTTCTTGCAGGCAACAGATAACAAAGCCTGGTCCCAGTACTCAGTGAGCTACCCAAGCTGAAGCTCAAGACCCCAAGGCTGGTGCATATTTCTGGCCTGCTGTTGTCAGCACAAGAGTTTGTTGTCTCCTTGCTCAGAGGTTGGGGCAGAACAGCAGCAGAAGCAGCAGGAGTTAACTGCCCCCTTAGTGCTGTACTTGACAGAGAAGCAATATCAGTAAGAGAGCTGCAAATTATAGGGGCATGATATCATCTACATGTGAAGGGCTTTATGCACGTAACACCCCTATGCAGGGAATGACATTGGCTTCCTGAAGGCTGCTGTAGCCTTTCTCCTCTTACCTATAAATGTAATAATGTTCTCCACAGAGCTTCAAAACACTGTGGTGTTTCTCCTGCTTACATTGCCTGGAGGGCTTGGTCTCCCCAGATTTGGCAAGAGGGCAACCAACAGCAGGCCAGGGAGTAAAGCACATGAAGAAAAGGTCTGGCTGAAAGACAGCAGCAGGTCCAGGCTTCAAATCAACAAGCACTGAGGTACTTCAGCTGAGCTGCCACAGTGTATTCCCCATGGCTTTTTTTATTTGGGACCCCTCAGGACTCCCAGATAAATTCCCAGGGGCTGTTTAGGAACTCCTCTCATTTGCTATCTTTCCTATAGCCACTTAGCCTCACAGACCTGTGAGATATGAGGAAAATCTGACCCAGGACTCCCAAAAACAATAGTACTTGGAAGCAAGCTGCCAGCAGCTGCCTATTTCCAGGTATTGCTTTATCGAGAAGAGCCCAGCCTGCCTTGGAAGCAGTCCCAGGAGCATGGGGCATGCCACACATACCAGGCACTGTGGCCTTGCACCATCCAGAAGCACCGCAGGACGCCTGGTCCCAGGACAGAGATGGGGCTGTGCCAGCCAGCCCTCCCCGGGTTCAGCCAAGGCAACACCAGCAGTGTATTGGGCTGGCAGGGCGGGGGCAGGTGGACATTTGGCACTTCCTGCAATGCAGGGCATTGAGGACGGTGATCTCAGTAAAACCCTTTCTGGCATCAGGTTCTAGAAAAAGCTTCTTACAGCTACTGGGGGAAGGGGTGTGTGCAAACTGAAGGTAGGGCCAGTTGCTCTTGGTTTAAGTTTGTTACTCAGTAATGGTGGCAAGAACAGTTTGTGTACACACAGCTCAAAGATGCTCCTGCTATTTCCAGATTTCCCTACAAAGATCTGAATCTTTACTGTTTGGGTTACAAGTGCAAGACTTGTTCAGGTGACTGATGCTGTCAATGAACAAGGAATAGTCATTTATTGGTGGACTAGAGGACTGGCCCCTCTGATTAAAGTGTGTCATAGAGCTTGATTCTGTTCATTTCTTAACTATTCTCAGTTCTTAGCATCCGTTTCCAAGTCATAATAAATTAAATATCCCTCTGAGATAAGCAGCTACTATTAACGTAGACTCGCAGGACTGGCAGGCAATAGGAGAACCATACCTAAGCCCCAAAACCAGACAACTCTCCTGCTTAGGTTTTATCATAGCCATATCTAATGGAAGAAAGCCTCCTGCCTTGCAAACTCTCCTTCCATTACAGACACCACAGTCTCTGTTTTGGGACCCAGGTCTCCACCCTGTGAAACTTAGAATTGTCAGATTGTCTTCCAGTTTTTCCCATCTTGGTGTAATTTCAGTATTTAATAAGCATACTCTCTTCCCACATCCAGGATGTTCCTGAAAACACTGACTAGCACCACGCTGAGTAGAAACTGTTGTTCGAGAGCTTGCAGTACTTTGACCTGGAACCACAAGATAATCACTGTTTCAGAACAATTTCCCACCCATCCTATGGGGACTTCACCCAGATCACATTTCCTCAGTTCACCAGGGCATGGAACAGCATCAAAAGGCTGACAGATGCCAAGTTGTGTCACATCTAATGGCTCTTCCCTTTCCAAACGGCGTATCATGTCATCAAAGGCAACTAGGCTGGCATGACATAATTTGAGAATCCCACTTTATAGCTGGTAGAAACCGAATCCCAGCAAGTCTGTCAGTAACGATAATTCCAGGTAATAGATGATTGAAATCTCCTGGCCCTGGTTCTTGGTCTTAAAACTTAAGCAACGTTTTGATTTGCCAACTTTTGCAATTTATGAGCATTGCAATATTTAGTAGCTGGTGAGAGAGGGGAAGTAGGCAGCCGGGCTATAGCCACAGCTTCCTGCTCAACTTCATTCTTAAGTTCCTGGGTTTAAAATATATGAATAAATTTGGAGGTGCTGCAGGTTTTCAAACCAGAGTACCTATAAATATAGACATTTATCTAGTGTGGCCATATAAACCCAGTGTTTTTCTGGTGTTGACTCCAGTAACACTGTGCAATGAGGCACTTTTAGAGAACAAACCAGGGTAATCCAAGAAGTACCATTTTAGAAGTAAAATTAATGATTTATCTACAAATTCAGGAGAATATTTATAAAAGCTACCTTCAGATCCAAATTTACATAAAATTAAAATTAGGCTTTCGGGTTAATTTACTAGACTATTGCAGTCTGATCAGTAAAGGGAAATAGCTGATATTCAAAAACCCTCTGTAGAACTCTGTTAAGGAAACATTTCCCTGATCTAAAAGTGTGCTGGTTTGAGGCTAATTAGAATATTTTAATAGAGAGAATTACACTATAGGCTGTGAAAGGAAAACATAATGATGTCTACTTCACTCATACGCTTGCTAAGAAATTGCTTGGGAACAATAACCAAAACAATAGATAAGTCAGTCTCTGTCTGTCGCTTGCTGAAACAGGAGCTGCTGGGGCGATCTAGCAGCTTCTGGCTCTGGCTCCTCTGCCGATTAATTTTCACTAACCACTTCTCTTCTAACTCCCCTGGCCGATCTTCCTAATTTACCTTGTGCATAAGGCAAACCTTGGGATAAGATACAGGAGTGGGGAGAAGGTGGAAGGGTGGTTGGGAGCACCTCCTGGGGACTCTGATTTCTGGGAGGGGAGTTGTGTTTCTGTATTACCTTTAGCTTGTATATTTCTGTAAATATTCTGTATATAGTGTATATATCTGCTGTACATTGTGCTGAGCTGTAAATAGAGCTTCATCATTTAACTTCCAGACGACTGAGTTCTAGTCTGGGTCATTTTATAAAGTGTGGGGGGGCGGGGAACTCCCAACCCGTCACAAAAAGCAACTCCCCAAAATAGCATACAAATACTTTTCTTAAAAGCAATACCAGTTGTTTTTTTTTTTTAAAGAAATCAAGAAAATTTATTCTACATCCCTGTATAACTCAGGTAGGGTTTCCAGAGTGTATTGTGCCTGACAGCTTCCATAACACTGGCAGCAGAAACAATCCCATGACATATTACTCCAGACCCAATTCGACCCCACAAATAAATACACTTTTGCATAGAAACCTGCATTTCACTGTGGCCATAATTACCATAAACAAATAATACCCCGTTGTAACAAATGGTTGTCAGCTTAGTTATCACCTATAGTGAAGACAAGATGAACCTCAAGGATGTGGGAAAGGAGGCAGGCAAAGAGAGAAACCTTCATCCCATGTTTTGTATTAGCTACCGGCTTCAGCTCTGGTCCAGGAAAACTCCAAAGTGTTTGTCCTCCCAGACAAATGAAATCAACTTTGAGATTTTTCTTCTGTGCAGCATAACAAGATGCTGCCAGAACTAGAGACACTAGGCTGGTCAACTCACTCTGAGTTTTAAAGTTTTGGCCTAAAAGAGTAATTTAAAAGAGTAATGATGATTTTCCTCTAGTTCTGCCTGTAATGGGGGTTTAAATGTTCAAAACGCTTGTAATTTTGCAAAATAAGAGGAAGCACAAAGAGAAAGATGGGTTATCCTTTATTTTTCAAGCCTGACTTAAAGGCAGCCTGTACTGTAACTGTCTCTTAAGATGAGCTGGTGTTAAACAGTAAGAACCAAAAGTACAGTTCCAAACATCTGGATTTCCAACTCCACACAAGTACAACATCACTAACAACAGTTAGCTCTGTTGTGGTGAGAGGTACAGGTGGGGTGGGATTCACTCAGATGAGATGTGGCTAAACCCTACTGGTGGAACAGATAGTGTATATGAAATACATATCTTTAGATATGCATAATATATAAAGGCAGATAATATATAATATGTAATAATGAAACACGTATAGCATATAGTATGTAACATATCTAATGCATTGTTGGGATACTGTTATGTTTTTATCCCTTACACAGATGAGGTCTCCTAGGTGCTCAGGCCCTCCATAAGCTATGCTGATGGTTCTTGCCTCCCCATTCCTGCCTGCCTCCCACCTCCTGTTAGAAGCATGAGTAGGGCACAGCAATAGCATTCTGCACTTTGAAGAGGCCTTTTCCTTCCCACTTCAATAACATTTGCCCAATTTCACTCCTCCTCCAGCCACTCACAGAGAAGGAAAAGCTATTTATGAGCCTTTCTTCACATCTCTCTTCTCTATTCATTTCAGCTGAGCCAGTAGGATTACTCTGCACCAGTGATAATGGAGCTGGACCTGGACACTGCTTTACCACCTTGTAGCACATTTTAAGTGACATTGCTTAACCAGACTGTGGTGCTGCCCCTTTCATTGTCTGCCTCCCAGGTCCGCCAGCACAGCTCTATAGCTCTCTACAACATGCTGTCCCCTTCTGGCTTCTCAGTGGGTACCACTGACCCACCCAGTGGTGCTTCCACAACTTTCTAAGAAGCCACTGCTACCAGCAAATAGATCACACTCACAAATCACTGCCTGGAAAGTCTGCATGGTATGTGGCTTAATTTTCTTTTCCATAATATGAAATCCAATCTGAAATGCACAGATTAGTTTACTAATCTCTGTAAATCCTATTAATAGCACTTACGCTGCTGCGCTCCCATTCACTTTCTAACAAATCTGTTTAGACCAGCTAGGTTTTCCCTCCTCTCCTGCAAGGTCTTCACACCTGATTGTGGTCACATCTTCACAATATAGCTGACCATGAATGGAAGCTTGTGCTTTACAGTCATGTCTCATATTTTAATTCGTGTCCCATGGTCCAGCACATTCTGGATCAAAGCATTAGGTGCCGTAAATCACCACGGTGCCATTGAAGCTAAAGGGATTATAGAAAGGGTCACACAGCATCAGTGAGGAAGGGCAGAGTCTGTTGCTCTCCTCTCCCACAGCACTGCTGACTTCTGGGCCTGCTCATGCTGCAACATAACCCACACAGCTCCCATCACACAGAAGTGACTTCATCCTGCCCCGGGCACCTTGCTTGAAACTGAGCCCAAACACTAGTGAACAACCTGTTTGCTTGAAGGAGGTGATGGACAGTCTCTGGAACCACTGGATCACCCACATGCACATCCCTTTTGTCACCTGTGAGTTTAAGACACACGTAGCACCAGAGCTTGTGACTAGCAAAAGAGCAGCCTCTCTGGCAGACATGTGAGCTGCAGTCCCTCCAAGCTCAGCGTGGCTTCTCCAAGAGAAGGCACCCTCTGTTCTGCTTTAGAATAATCCATTCTCTATCCCCAACAACAATATTTACTTTTTCTGTAGTGGACTCCAACGGCTTCCTACATCACAGTCACAGCAAGAGCGATTCAGAAACAGGAGAGGAGGAGAGCAGGGCTCACATGCCTGGTTCTGACTTCCGAATCAAGCTGTGCATTAATTAGCTAATCCCCTTCCACTCTGCTGTCTCTCTGCACTTTATTTCACCACTGCCCTGGAGTCCTTGTAACTGAGCACCTTCAGCACAGCCATGATGCAGCACAGCCACGATGCGGCCCAGCCACAATGCAGCCACAATGCAGCCACAATGCAGTCCCTCCATGCTGAACTATCTTCATGCAGCCTGAGCCCCTCCATGCTGAGCTATCTTCGTGCAGCCAGGAGTCTTCCATGTTCTCTGACCAGGCAGGCATTTACCAAAGTGAGCCTTTGGGAAGGGCTCCATGCTGTGATCACTCCTGAACTTCCCTGGGAGGTTTCAAGCACGTAACAAGAAAGACATGGACTTGCTCCAGCAGGTCCAGAAAAGGCCACAAATGTGATCAGGAGCCTGGAGCACCTCCTCTATGAGGGCAGACTGAGAGATTTAGGGTCATTCAGCCTAGAGAAGGCTCCAGGGAGACCTTATAGCAGCATTTCAGTACTTAGAAGGGGCCAACAGAAAAGATGAGGAGGAAGTATAGGGAGTATAGATGTAGAATGAGATGTAATGGTTTCAAACTGAAAGATGGTAGATTTAGATTATATTAAGGAGAAATTCTTCACTATATGGGTGGTAAGACACTGGAACAGGTTGCCCACAGTAGCTGTGGTTGTGGAAGTGTTTGACACCAGGCTGGATGGGGCTTTGAGCAACCTGATCTAGTGGAAGATGTCCCTTCCCATGGCAAGGGGATTGGACATATATGTTCTTTAAATTCTGTCTAATCCAACCCACTCTGCAATTCTGTGAACATGGGAACTGTTCTTCCCCCAGAAATCCTTGTAGGTGAGGAAGAGAAGAAAATCTACTCTAAATGACCAAAAGGAAGGAGTTTGAGTTAAAATTTAATCTACAAAAGTCCACAGTAGGACAAAGCCACTACTCATCTCCCTGCCAAGGGTTCCCTGCTCCTTACCTGAGTATGTTGACTGTGCAGTCCCTACTATCTAGCTCTCTCTTCTCTTCTCTTCTCTTCTCTTCTCTTCTCTTCTCTTCTCTTCTCTTCTCTTCTCTTCTCTTCTCTTCTCTTCTCTTTTCTCTTCTCAGGATTGAGACAGTCTCTGAAATGCATTCACTAAGGTAAATAAAAAGGCAGGGCCTGCAGTACTGAGCCAATTCCAGCACAACTCCCACTACTTTCCCAATGTCTTTTTCTACCAGAGGGTTAAATTAATGAATAGCATAAAGCATTTGGGGATCCTCTTTCTTTTCCTGTAGTTGAAATGCATCCACTCCCCATCCAACTTCATATGGATTTTTCTCTCATTGCTGTAGAATCTTTTTTGAGACTGATAGAGCATCACTCTCTCCTGATTTCTCCTAAAATGGTTCAGAATCTTTGATTATCTGAATAATTCATACTCGTTTGCATGAACCAGTATGAATTATTTACTCAGGAATTGTTTGTAATTCCTAATTCCTCCATGTTGTGGAAGAAATGTTTTAAAAGTGTTACCCTTACTCAACAAATTCTCCCCAAGTTCTCTTTTACAAGAGGTTCTTACTTGTTTTGTGTTAGAGCCTATTAAATGGCTGGTTGTTTTTAGACCTGTAGCCTCTTTGTATAGGTGCCTATTGTGAGATATTAAAATGCCACAGAGAAGAAAAAAAAAATAATGAGAGGGGAAAAAAAAAAAAAAGAGGAATTTTTAGAGGAAGCAAATGAGCCAAGTACAATATGTGGCCAGACGGAATCAGAAGCGCTGGCTGCAGTGCAAACCCAAGAGGCATCAGACAAACCGCTCCAACCACAATGGTAGCTGTTCACCAGCTAAAGGAATGTAAAGAATAAAATGGGGGAAAGGAGCCTCCCCTTCCTCCTCCACCTTCCCCTAAAAAGACCATCTGACATGGATGATGCCTTTGGTGCATGCAAATGTGCCACATCTGGAAGAGCAAATAAGGACTCACTGGCTGGGAAGTTCTGCCTTTGGTGTCATGGCTGTCTGACCATGTGTGGGCAGACCTCATGAAAAGTGGTGCTCAAACTGGAAGTCAGAGCAGGGCAACTCCCCACCTCAGCTCTTGGCACATGTGCTGAGCTCCTTTGTAAAATGAGCATGGTTTCTATCACCTTTTCTGCAGAGCATCACGTGCTGATGGCTGGAGACCTTGTTCCAATGTCCAGCTCATGTGCGCTTACAGCCAGACATGCTCATCTATCCTGTGCCCTTTTTGTCCTTCACCTTAAACAGCTCTTTCTTCTCAGACATGTTTAAAGGGGACTGTCACTTTCCTCCCTCTCACCTCTGCCTGTACTGGGCTGCCTAACCAAGCTCTGCCAGAGGTTGGCTTGGAAAGAGTTCCTTATCCTGCTGTCAAAACCTGTATCACATAAAATTATGAGCTGAAATGTAACATATATGTAGCATAGACTGGACATTAGGGAAAAAATTCTTGTTGGAGGGGTTCTTAAGCATTGCAACAGGCTGCCCAGGGAGGCTGGAAGTTGAGTTGGCATTTCTGGAAACATTTAAAAGATACATAGATGTAGCACTTAGGGACATGATTCAAGGGTGAACTTGGCAGCTTTAAATTAATGGTTGGACTCAGTGATCCTAAAAGTCATTTCCAACCTGAACAATTTTATGATTCTACAGTTCTATGCCCTGGAAGAGCCCCTCTGGTTTTGCACACCCTGCTACCTTAGTTGCTCATAAGCCACCTTCTCCCTGTGGCTCACTGTCCTTGAATGAGCTCAATTCACCATCTTCCAGGGGGGCATGGCCTAAAGGTGAACTTATCTCATAACTGCTCTTCAAGCCCTGCCCAAGGACAGACTTGTGAGCTCCCACTGCCTGTGCTGGGGCAGTGTCAGGGCTTACTGCCCCCGCCTGACCCTAGGCTGGGGCTGTTGCCTTGTGTGCTCTTGGCAGAAGTAGCAGTGTATCCCCTCCATGGTTATCATGTCATGCAAGACTATTTACAAGGTCTTGCTATGACAGGACAAGGGGCAATGGGTTTAAACTGTCAGAAGAGAGATTTAGACTAGATGACAGGAGGAAATTCTTTATAGTGAGGGTGATGAGGCACTGGAACAGGTTGCCCAGGAAGGTCGTGGCTGCTCTCTCCCTGGGGGTGTTCAAGACCAGGTTGGACGAGGCCTTGAGTGACCTGTGCTAGTGGGAGGTGTCCCTGCCTATGGCAGGGGGTTGGAACTAGATGATCCTTGAGGTCCCTTCCAACCTTACCATTCTATGATTCTATGATCATAGAGTGCAACCTCCTGCACTAGTATAATCTGCAGAATGTGAGATTACAAATGGAGTTGTTAAGATTGGCTTCTTGTGCCTCTGCTATGGGAGGACAAAAATATTTTGGAAGGACAGGATGAACAAGAAAAGGAAATCCCTTCTTAGAACTCATGAAGTGTAGTGTGGGGTTAAAAGCCTAAATCACAAAGGGGTTTGCAACCTGGGTCAACTGAGTATTTGGTTTCAGAAATTCAGGGTTAATTTTCTGCTGCGAAGTTTGTTGTTGATTTCTGAAACTCATTGCAGCATCTAGTGCTTCCATCCAGCACTTGGCACTGGTGCTTCATGGTCCAGAGGCACAGCTTCTGTGAGAGGGTACAGCCTCTGGGAGGGGTTACAGCTCCTGAGTAGGGCTTTCATAGGGAGTACGGTCATTGCCTGGTGTAGGTGTGCTCTGGGACTGGTGACAGACAGAAGAATTACTACAGTCTCTTTCACACTAGCTCTCCAAACCCCTTTTTTCACCTATCTAGAGTATAAGCTGTCATAGAACAGCCTTTCCTCTGTCTCCAAGGCTGAGCTGCATGGCACTCCATCTTTAGGAGTGTCACGGCAATAAAACTCACTTTCAATTAATTTTAATAGAAGTATTAATACTGTCTCCTGTGTAAAGGACCACAAGTGCTGGCCCTTGATAACTCCTTGCATAAACACAAGTGAGCTGCCAACACACTTCTCAAATGCAGGCTGCAGCTCCAGCAGTCACGCTGAGGTTTGCATGCTCAGAATGCTATTCAGGTGCCAGTAGTGGCCATGACCACATTGTCTTTGAAGCATGGGTATGCTTTGGCAGGTGATCATATACATAACAGTAAGAAAACCCCAAATGCCGTCTTTATACTCATCCAGCTTCTCCAGGCACCCATCTCTTACACCTAGTAATAAAGACAAGTTTCTACTATTCATGACATTACCTCAAGAAGTGTAACCCTGAGTGGACTCACAAGGAGTGAGTGGAATCTCTGAGAACCTCCCAGAATTGAAGGGACTTCACTTGGTATAAAAGATCTGGGGGAAAAAATGAGGGAGGAAAACTACAGCTGGTAGATTAGACACTGTGATCTGATCCACTTGAGGCACAAAGGACATCAAACAGAACCAAAATTCAGATTTAACAAAACCAAGAGACGGCAACCCTGTGTCATCGGCCTATGATACTGACTGACACAAAGTATCATCAAGGTCCAGGGCTTGACAATGAAAGTGTAGAAATCCATGCATGTACACACTTACTCACACACACACAGGGATATATGCCTGTACCTATGGTCTCCTAGGTCTGGAAAGGACTTGACAACACCATTCAGCCTTTTCCACAGCTCCAAGGCAGGATCAAACATATGTTGGTATTTCTGACAGATGTTTGTCTAGACTTGTTTTGAACAGAGAATCTCCCACCTCCCCAGGCAATTTATTCTAATGCTTCTTTTTCTTCTTCAGCTCCATACACACATGCACACGTATTTATTTATCTCAGAAGGTGAGCAGAGCAGTCTCTGAAGACTTGCACATCAAAAGGCTTATTATCTCCTTTCTCATGGCAAGGTCTTTATTGCAAAGGATGTACAAGCCCAAAAGATCCCAACCTGACCTGAGATGAGAGGCTGATCTCAAGGGATGTGCAGATGGGGCAAGGGGGACAAGTAGGATAGGAGGGGGAAATTCATTCCTTTCCTTATTAACCTGTCAGATTTGCTCTGTTGATAAAAGAGAGACTAGCTTTTGAATACTCTATTTTTAAACTCAAACATTAAGTTCCTCTGATTTTTATAAAATAAACTTTCATCTTCCTCAGAAGCCACCTCAGAAAAGAAGTTGTCCTGTCAAACTTAAGTAAGGCAAAGGAGGAGATGAGGAATGAGTCTGCACAGCTGGAATATGCAAATGGCAGGATGGAGAGTAGCACTTATCCAACCATCCTGAGTATCTATTACCTCCACTTTTGGACTGACAATGCACCAAATGTTTCATTGCCCGGGGCCTTACAAAGCTGACCAGCTTTTTCATCTGAAAGCACTAATGTAGAAGGGCAATTGGGAATTAATTATTTAACGTGGTTCTCATTGGTAGAAAGCTTCCATCCCTCCTGCCTCTCAGCTACCATTATACATACATTGCTTTCTTCAGACTACAGTGATTAGACAGCAGTGGAAAATTATGGCTAATCCCATTCTCACTTGCAATAAACCCCATTTAAATCTACAGATTTGCACTCAGGAACTAAGAGTGCAAATCAGGCCCATGCTAACAAAACGTAGCTTGTGATAAAAATCATGGATGTATCTCAGCATCTCTATTTCTGAAAAGAAGCCATCTCATACCTTCACTCTTTGACAGGCTGTGCTGGTTTGAGGCTAATTAGAATATTTTAATAAAGAAAATTACACTATAGGCTGTGAAAGGAAAACATCATGATGTCTATTTCACTCGTAGGTTTGCTGAAAAAAATCGTTTGGGAACAATAACCAAAATAAAGATAAGCCTCAGTCTCTGTCTGTCTCTTGCTGGGAGAGCAGCTCGGGCGGTCTAGCAGCTTCTGGCTCTGGCTCCTCTGCCGATTAATTTTCACTAACCACTTCTCTTCTAAGCCCCTTGGCCGATCCTCCTAATTTACCTTGTGCGTAAGGCAAACCTTGGGGTAAGGTACAAGGGTGGGGAGAAGGTGGAAGGGTGGTTGGGAGCTCCTCCTGGGGTCTCTGATTTCTGGGAGACTGATCCTGTTTAAAAGGTTTAAATCCATGCAAGTAACTCTATTAGAAAATCAGGAGATCCCTTTAATGGGGCTATTTGGATGCCTCACTGGAGCAGGCAGAAAGGTGTATCCTGAATCTACACAGTGTGTTGGTTCAGGTCCAGGTTCTTCAGGATTCTCTATATAAGCAACTGTTTCATTTAGAGCCTTTTTGGTCATGACCTGTATAGAAGAAAATGTCCTTTTGAAGATCTCTGTGCCACAGCTGCACACCAGAAACTCCCATCCAAGTTAACTTTGAGAAGCTTAACAGTCAGGATCCATGTATTTGAAAAATAAAATTTGCAAAATAAGATTCTGCATTGGGGCTTGGAAGGGACATAAACTTAATGCTGTCAGCCATCATATGTGGGAATATTGTAACTGCTTCCCCACAGTCATCACCTCCAGAATCATTCCACATGAAACTTTGACAGGATCCTATCAAAATTCAATGTCATAAATTACACCAGGAATTAATGTCATATGCTGTATATTTCCAAACACAAAGTAAATTGGGTTTGCCTTTCTTTGGCTCTTCACGTGAAAGAAATTCAGCTGTACAGATGTGCTTTTCTAAGATCCAGTGGCATGAAACCTGAAATACCCCAGCAAAGTCCAGGAGCAAGAAGTTTTAATCACCGTGGAAGCATGATGCTTTTGAAGGTCTGTGGAATTATACGCTTAGGTCTGAGAAGGGTAAACTTATCCATCTAGGCAGATCTGCTGATAAAGAGAGACAACTCATTTTCTCCTGCAAAGCTGCACTAATATGTTGTTTGGAAAAAAAAATATCATCATTAGAGACAGATTTAAGTTGGGAAGAGAATAGAGAGTGGAAAATAACAATTCTGGGAGAAATGTTCTGTAAGGGAAAAGAAAAGGCAACATGAAAATTGTTCCCTTCATTTGGGAGGCAGAAAAGCAGACAGACTGAGCATCTCTCAGGGCCAGACAGAGTGAGACTGGCGACGATGGAGGCATATGGAGACCCACCCAGGGTGCAGACAGAGCGGAGGACCCCCAGACCTTGGCTTACGCAAGGTGATCTTTCCCCTCTCTAAAATTTCAAAGCTGTTGTTGCCGGCGCTGAACAGACTGTGTGCCATATGTAACATGACCTCAGCTCTGCTCTGCCAAGCCACTGATGGCATCACTAATGAGAGGTGAAAGGTCTCTTTCTTGCAGCTCACTTAGAAACCCACTGAGGCAATGGGTGTGGGATGGGCCCCCACTACCCCTTATCCCTGCAGGCAGGCACCTACCTGCTGCCCCACCACAAGGCCCTCCCAAAGTCACACATGCCCCTACCCAGGGGGGGTTGATGGTGCCTCTTTTCTTGGCCCAGCTGCAACTGGCACAGTCCCCTAGTGCCTGTATGCAAAG
>VWZE01018361.1:71645-96758 GCA_013396675.1 Eubucco bourcierii
TGTTGTGCTTTTTCACAGGGAGAACACGGAAAACAACAACGCGGCTACCAACAAACCGAACCAACTCTCGCCTCTGGATGGGAGCAAACCGCTTATGTCCAGCTCCGAGGAAGAATTTTCTCCTCCTCAAAGCCCGGATCAGAACTCGGTCCTGCTCTTGCAGGGAAACCTCAGCCACGCCAGGAGCTCCGGCTATTCTCTGAGTGGTTTAGCGACATCCCAGGCCCCTCACAGCCTCCAAGGCCACCAGCTCCAGGACTCGCTGCTGGGACCCCTCACGTCCAGCCTAGTGGATCTGGGATCCTAAAGGCCCGCGGCGGTCGGCTGAAGGATCGGGAGAGGAGGTTCTACTTGGGGACAGAGGCTTTGGGTTGTATATAGAGGACAGCACCGGGTTTTACAGCTCATGCCACTGATTCTTGGTGGGACTCTCAGCTCTTTTCACTCAATCCCCGCATCGGCTACTGGTCCAGTTCCCCCTCTCTCAGCGCGTCCCACTATTACCACGATTTTTATTTTAATTTTTTTTCCACGTAGCCAAATGCAGAAAGGATCAGAAACCCTCATCCCTTCGACTTCAAATGAGCTGATCCCAAAGGGAATTACAAAAATACCCAAAACAAACAACCGGCCCCTCAAACTAAACTCAACCCCAGTTGGATCTGATCCCACTTTAACAAACCCCAGTCTCGCAGGCGTGGAGAGGGCAGGGGTGTTCGGTACATCCCTGCTGCTGCTCAACCAGGACCCGTGGAGCTGGGATGGAGGTGGAGGGAAGTGAACGGCTGTACTGAGGCCGATGCTGGAACGGGAGGAGGGCGGGGAGGTTACGTTTACATTTTTCATATTTAGCCTTATGAGAAAGATTTCGATATAGTTTAAATTAAAAAAAAAGAAAAGAAAAAAAAAAAAAGAAAAGAAAAAAGATAGGGNGGAGTTGCAGTACTAGAGTTACATCAAGTGCCTGCGTCTTACCGTGGCTGTGCGAGGTGGTTACCGAGCGTGCTACCGTGGGCCTGAGCCCCCGACTTCCTTCTCCTCGGTTGTGAAACGCATAGATATGACTCAAAATTAAAATAATAATAATTTTAAAATTCGACGGCCGTTTCTTTCTGAACTAGAGTTTCTCGGCTTGCCCCCGTCAGCTCCACGTTGTCTTCTCCCGGCTGGCCCTGCTCACAGCCTTCTTCCTCCGGCTTGCAGAGAGCCTGCGGTCCACGCTATCTCTGTCTCGAGTTATTTGTTACCAAAAATCGCATGTGCTTTCAGGTTTATTTTCTATTGTACCTAAACAGTCTAAATTAAACAACGCTGATGGCAGAATACCCAGGCTGCGTTTTATCTTTGCAGGGGCGAGCCCATGCCCCTCTGCCCACTATCAGTCGGCACGCGACGGGCTGTATTGGAGGCTTTTCGGGGGAAGCCGGTGCTTTCGTAACCACGGAAAGAAGCAAGGGAAGAGGAGACCTCTCGGTGCAACCTCTTGCGTGGGATGGCCTCGGGGGAGCCGGTCGACTCTCCGGGAGGGAGCGTCTCGCCCCTAGTCGCCCGCGCCGCCGGGGCCTTGTTGGTGCCGGGCCCCCTGTTAGCGTTTTGCATCATTAAATGCGTGTTTATTTAAGTCCCTGCCGTGTTTGTTCTCGGGGTCTTGGGCCATGGAGAAATGTCACCCTCTGCAGGAGGGTCTTGCTGGGCCGCAGTGTTCCGTGTCCCTCCTGTTCGATCCCTGAAAGGGGCCGCCTCGCCATTCCCAACACCCGGACATTCCCCAGAGTTCCCCGTGGGCCATCAACCTTTGCCGAGACGGGTCAGGGGGTCCGTGCCCTCCATCGTCCTGCGAGGGAGCCGGGGACCCGGTGCCAGGACGGCTGAGGTGATTTTTCTCCGCTCTCCGGCCTGGCACTGGCTGTCCCCTTGGTGAGATCCCGCCGGGTTTCCTTTCCCTCTACCTCGTCTCGACCCTCTGTAGGGCATGGGGCGGGGGAAGTGGCAGACCCCAGCCCACTGGCAGGAGCCAACGCGGCTCCATGGGAGCAGAGCGGAGGGTGCAAAACCTGCTCTTCGGAGAACAAACCTCGCAGGCGGATGCGCATGTGCCTGCCTGCGCGCATCTAAGGCCGCGGGCGGGGCCGGGGCAAAGCCCGACGTCAAGGCGTGAGCACGAAGACCCCTCCGTGAGCAGAAACCCTGACGCCAGCAGCCTGGCCCTGGAAGGCACTTCGAGCCGGGTCCCGGAGCGACCTTGCGTGACGGGACAGTCAGTGTCTCCCAATCCAGCCTCACCCTTTGACCCACGCAGGGACCCTCATCACCATTCCCGGGGGATTCATCCAGCCTCACGGCGATCCGTCACGAAGCAGCGCAGCATCTCGATCAGAAAAGGGAGAACACACAGAGAAAGGAAGGAGGTTTTCCGGGTGAGGAGCTGCGTGATCTGCACCCCAAGGATAGACAAACTCCAACTCCGCTTGTATTCTAAACCCTGGGCTCAGCGAAGAGAAAGCATAAGTATTGCCCGGGGCTCCAACCCTGCGGGGATGGAAAGCCAAGCAGCGACTCGCAAACCAGGGCATATTGTCAAAACAAACAGAGCAGGCAGGCAGCAACAGGGCTGACTTTCAGAGGCAAGGTGGGGGAAGAAGAACTGCCAAGGAGTGTGCCCCTCGCTGAAACCCCCCATCCTTAGTGCAGACCTGCAGGTCGAGGCTGCTGTCAGACCCAAAGGCTGCTGAGCAGAATTGTGCCCCCCCATCCCCACTCCCTGATGATAACGCCTTGTCCATGCCTTAATCCTCCATTTCTCTAATAGAGAGAGGGATGAAGCTGTCAACAGGAGGATGGTGGCAAGGAAGGAGCCTCCCACCTCTCCCTGGAAATAACCTCCCAGAAATGCAAGGGGCCAGTGAGCAGGTAGGATCAGGGAGGCCCTGGATCTCAGCCAGGTGCAGGTTGCTGAGCTCCCCTCGAATAGGTTTGACCTCACAGCAAGCTTTTCACAGCAATGTCAGCCTGGGGAGGCAGCCCGTGGCCTTTTCTCACCTCACTCTGCTTTGTATTTCCATTAGCAGGAAGGAATTATTTTTTCCCCCCACCCTGCTCTCATTCACCCCCCAGGACAGATTTCACACTGTGTCCAGGTCAGCCAAAAAAAGGGGAGGAAATGGAGTACAGTGGAATGATTTATTCTACCTGTTTTTCCCATGAGTGATCACCTGCTTTTGGGGTCATGAATAGCAGGTAGCTCTCTCCATCTTCAGCTCTGAGAGGCTCATTTGTTTAGTGACAGCTGAGTGACAAGACCTGAAACCGGAGCCCTCAGCTTTGGCTGATGTGTGGATAAAACCCTGGATGTTCCCTCAAACATTTCAGGAAATGAAAGTTGTAACACGATCCCTTGTGCGCCCACATCTCCCCCAGCAACACACAAAAGCTCAAAGGAACCTTCTCGGATTAAATTCAGCCTGAAGAGGATGGAAGGAAAATGGAGAGCAGGCTGAGAAAGCTGGAACTGGCAGGCTTTTCTTCAGCACTTATTGGAAATGTCTGTCCAAAGCAGGGATTTACAAAGGTCACCTCCAGTCTAAGCACCTCTTCCTCCAACAGGGCCAGATGGGTTTCTCCTCACCCTACCTCCATGTCAGGGGCATCCAGGTGTGGGGGTGGTGGTGGTTACGCTTAGAATCCCTGACCAGGAAATTCAGTATAAGAAAATAAACTCCCAAGGAGAAAGGCAGTCATTCTCTCTTCTTATTTCATTTCCTGGGTCACACTGAGCTAATGCTGTCCTATGCAAGAGCCACATGCCTACTTTACCCCTGCCCCACTCCACTTTCACACAGTGCCCCAGTCCTGCAGAGGAACAGGTATGGCCTCGCTCTCAGGCCTCACAACCCTGAGCCACATTCTGACAAATCCTCCAGAGAGGCCTGTGGTGAGGAATGGATACTTGCTCAGCTGATAGGTTGAAATGCATCACTTCCATGCTTGGCTTTCCAGATCCTGTGCATCCCTGTCTGCTGTGCCAGGGTCCTGGTTCTGCCATGTGCTTGGGAGCTGTTTGTGCTGTGTATCTCTGCAAACCAGGTCTGCTCAGCCAGGCACTAGAGACCCATTTTAAGCATACAGGTTTGGAAATGATGACAAGTGGAACGAGGCAGGGTGTGTGGTACAGGCAGGACTGGGTCAGGGCACTTAGCCCCGCCTTCTTCCTTCTCTCCTGGGTTTTACTGAGCTGCCTGTCACTAGGCAGCCAGTGTCTGCTTGTGCTGTTATCCAACCTGCAGATAAAGTGCTATTTAACTATTGTTTAACTATTATTGAAGTGCTATAGGCTCTGCAGACCTGTGAAGAAAACAACACATGCCCTGAGATAACTCTTCACCTCTGAGCTTCTCCCTTACTCCTGCTTTTTTTTCTGAAGAGTAGCTCCTGGATACTGTGCAGGCACAGGTGGAAAGCTTCCTGTCTGCCTATCCAGGATGCTTCATGGATGGCAATTTTGCATCTGAGGAAAAACTCACTGTGGAGTGATGCTGATGGCTTCTGGGTCTCTGTATATGATGCTTCAGAGCAGATGTTTTACTCTGCCCCATGCAATTCAGATATCATTAACAGGAGCAGAAGTCGAAAAAGCAGAGTCAACACAGTGGTTGACTGGCCTGGCTGCAGCAATACATCTTCAGGGCTGAGTTTTGCTGATCCTGCTCTGACTGAAGTAATCAGGTTTTCTGAGGGTGCCAGGTGCTGTGTGGGGAGAGCAGAGGTGGCAAAGGCCGGATCTGCAAGAGCTTTGGTTCAGCTCAAGTGTGTGAAGTAACCTGAGACACCATCATCTTTTCCAATGGGATGAGGACACAATTTTAAATATGGAAATGGAGGAAAACTTGCTTTAATCTTCAGGAAGAGAGAGCAAAGCACTAGGTTCCCCAGGGGTTATCAGTGCTAATCCCAAAAGCAACCTGTTTGAGAAGAGGACACTAAGATGAGCCCCCATCCCATGCCACCCCTTATTTTCTTCCAACTAGACTTGTCACCAAGTGCAGGAATATTCCCTCTCTCCCCATGGTTTCTAGCATTTGCTCTCACCTCCCCAAACTTTAAGGAGCCATTGAACAATCTCCAAAGCATATAATCCTAATCCTAATAATGAGGTTTAAGAGGCAGATTTAACTCAATTACAATTTCCTCTTTCCACTTGTTCAGTGCTTTTGGAAAATGCCTCCATGGGCAGAGGAGATCCTTCCCGCATCTACCTCAGCTTCTCATCCACAGTTTAGTTCTTCCAGGGATCAGAGTAGCTCTGGTACAGTGCTATACCTGCTCAGACTCCATATAAAGCTGTGATAGAAAAAAAGTATAGAAGATCTTCATGCCTGTATCTCAGGATGGAAGAAAGGGAGAAAACTTATTTTTTTCCAACTTAAAGATGGAAAAACTTTTAAACTAAGAACAGGAGTGTGTATCAGCCCTGCTTTACATGAGGGGAAACTGAGACCCAGAAAGATGACAGACCTGCTGAAGGTCAGAGCAAGGGCAGATGATGAAGCAGGGAGAGTGGCTGCTGCTTTGTGCACCCACGCTGCCTCCACTTATAGTACCCATAATAAGTTGCCATGGCTTATCATTATGTAATACAATATTCCTAATAATACAAGACAAAACCAATTGACTAAAAAACAATGCCAAATGAGGCTTGTGGCTAACACTCCCTGAAGAAATTGTCTCTTTTCTAAAACCCCAAACAAATTAGGAACAATTGAAAAATGAAATCACATCTGCAAACCATCAGGACTCTTCTCCTAAGCTCCAAAGGACGCCTGTTCCTCTCTGCCACTCCCACTGCCCAGTACAAAGTGGTGGGTGTCGTGGGGACCTGCAGCACTGACACATGTGGGCACAGGAAGGATTTTGTGGCAGTGTCAGGGTATGGCCTTGCCATGTGCTTCATTCAGCAGAAGGGTTTCAACATGCTAGAGCAAATCGGAGGTGCAGTTAAGGAATTAAGATCTTTATATGCCTATCCCAGAGCCGATGGGGAAGCAGGGAGAGAAAGAATGCAAGAGGGAGGGAACACTGGCTTCAAAACTGCTATTCCCTTCCTGGAAGCCCCCTGCGGGGTGGACAGTGCCTCTGGCATGAAGAAATCACGTAATTTGCCCAAGTGCTTGAGCACAGACTGCTTGGTCCCTCATAGCCAGAGACTACCTTCTGGCTGCTTGGGCAGGGCTTTCTGCTTGGGTTGATCCTCTGCAGAAGTGAAGGATCTGGAAACAGTGTGTGGGGTAAGCAGCGCTCAGCTACGGGGGACACTTCTGTGCTCTGATGGCTTCCAAACTTGTCAACACGCAAGACCATTAGTGATTTGCAAACGAGCTGAGATGGGGAACCTCTGGCCTGCTCCATGCTCCCCTGGATGTTCTGTGGTTTTTTGGGTGCACAGTGGGAGATAACAGCACATGGCGATCTTATACCACTGATTCAGACTGGGACATGTATCACTGCTGTCTCCATGGTGGGAGGAGATGCTGAGCCTTGAGCTGGGAGGAATCTCATTTGTCAGAGGTGTCCCTCAAGCCAATGTGCTTGACAGGGAGGTGGGATGATTTCTTGGAGGGAAGAGCTCAGGTAAACAACACAGGGATGCTGTAGTTGTGCTGTCCCCAGGAAACACAATGTCTAGTGAAGTGGACAGGCATATGAAATGCAACACATTGGCCAAAAATCTGGTGCCACCCTGGGCTGTACCAATTCCATCTATTACCTTTGTGTGTGGGATCTGCTTCTGAGGCTTCCAGATCCGAAGCTTAACTTGGATGAGTTTCAAAGACCTCAGTGCTGGCAAAGGCAATGGAGGGCATAGGTGGGGTGGAGTTCCAGACTCCTGCCTCTGCTCTGCCTCTTAGCTTCCAACCTATGAGCAGGGCCTGTGTTGAATGAGATCTTCAGAAAAAGCAGCTTTAGGGCTCTGCTGCTGGACTGCCCAGCTGTCACTAGCCCATGGGACCTTGGTCCCAGGGTAGTTTGGGATGGTGGTTTGTTCAAACCCCATGACAGTCGATGTGATTATCATGGTTAGGATGGTCAGCAGTTGGTCACTTCTACTGTACTCTGGCCTGTACCCACTCATGGTCTAATCCAAACCCCAAAGGGAGATGTATGTTTTAGCAGGGAGGAGAATTAACCTTCTGCAAAGCCTGTAATAACTTTCTGGGAGATATTTTGCAGGCTTGTTCTGGGCCCATGGAACACCAGATGTCCAGTCAGCTTGTTACAGTGACCCCTTCTGGTTTATAAATGTGTGGGATTTGATAATCTATCCTAGAGAAAGAAAAGGGATGATCTGAAGGGAGATTTCCTACCATTTTCTAAACCAGGTGGAAAAGAGACAAAAGGACTGAGACATGTCTCACAGCAAAAGAAAGTTCAACATGCATATGATAGCTCCCACATCGCTGCAAGGTTAACTTCAAACCTAAAACCTTTTCCAAAAGACCCACTCTGACTTGTGTGGTGACTTTTCATTACAGGTTTCAATAACACCTCAGAGCCCCAGTATGGAGGCCACGTGGGTGTTACCCAGTTCCTGCTGTCCTGTGTCCTCGGGTGGCACGGGAGAGCACTGCCCTAATAGAGGACCACTGTACAGTGTGGGATGGGACCCCAATCTCAACACCAGCTGCAGCACTTGCTGTCCTCAGGTGCCTGAGTCGCTGAGTTTGCACTCCACAGTGCTCCTCTGGGTGATGTTCTGGGAGCTTTTCATTGCTCAGGATGCCTCTCTGTCCTCACCCTCTTCTTCTGCCAGGGTTACACAGCCACAGCTATTTGCTGATGGCCTCCACGGAAACCGTATATCCTGCCTTTGCAATTGGAGACAAGGTGCCCACGCAGCTGCCAGGTTTGAAAGAGGAACTGGCAGGAGAGAAAGAGGCTAAAATGGGTGCACTGAGGAAGGGGAGAATCACATCCAACCCAACATGCATGTGGCCAAGGGCTGAGGCCAGATTTAAACTGAGCCTCCTGCCCAGTGATCCATGAGGAAGGCTTGGCTGCTCGAACAACGAGCGGGGAAAGAAAGCTGAAATGATGGTCATCAGGAGAACCTGAAACCCTCGGTGGGGAAAATAAATAAATACAGTGAGTGGAGCCTTCCCTATCCCAGCTGAGGCAATCTGTGCTTATGCAACCCTACCCCAAGGCTTCCTATCTCTGTGTACAATCTGGGCTGATAAGATTGTTCTCCACTGAAAATCAAAACCGCAGGGATTCCAGGCAGCTCAGCTGGAGTCAGATTGTCCACCTGAACACCGGGGCACTTTCATGTGGAAATATAATCACAGGGCTATTTTGCTGAAGTAAGGAAAGAGAGAGAGGGGGGTAAGGGTGTGTGTGTGGTGGGGGGCAGACGTTTGGAGGAGATTGCTGCACCAGCACTGGGTGAGTGCAGCATGGCCAGAATGCCAGTGCAGGTGAGATGTCCCGATGGGGTGACAACTGTTGCCTGAAGCCCTGTCATAGGAAAGCAACGGGATGTTCCCCAAAGCTGACTGTTTTTTAATGAAATCTCCTTCTTGCAGGGCCCTGAGACTTGCAAGTTGCAAGTCTTATGCAATAAGCCCACAAAAAGGAGTCAGGTGAATGATAGTGAAAATAGTAATTTCCAGTGAGAACCACAGAATCACTGGTTTTGTTTTTTTGTTTGTGGGTTTATTTGTTGTTGGTTTTTGGTTTTTTTTTTTGAAAGACCTTTAGAATAATTGAGTTTAACTCTTAACCCAATATCACCAGGGCTTTTAAACCATGTCCTAAAGTGCCATGTCTACGTATTCTTTTTAATGCCTCTAGGAACGGTGACTCCACCACCTCCCTGGGCAGCCTAGGGAGGTTTTCAGGGCTGTTCCAGGCTACTTCTAACATTGTATGTGTGAAACAGCTTATGATTAATATCTGCACTAAGTGGGAGACAACAGACATAAACAATATCATACACATTTACATTTATATGGAGAGATAAATACACTTGATAGAGCCACTCTGTACAACATCCAGCCTGATAAGTCATTCCCACCAGCAAGATGTGCAGATCTGTGTTTGCAGTTACAGAATAGATGTTGTTTTTCTGGGTCTATTGTAGTTCAAAAAGCTGTGGTTTTGGGCATGTGTCTCAGTGTCTGGCTGATCAAATCCCTGCTGCACTGAATGCCAGATTGGTCCTTCTCTCAAGACAAGACTTGTTATCAAATCCTGGCCAGTACAGGTTGTTATCTGGGAAGAAAGAGAGGCAAAGGACTGTTAGGTGATGCTGGAGGTAGAACCTCCTTCCACTGAGGTGGGAATGGGTTGGTTTGATTCTGCAGCAGAAGGAGGAGCCTAAAAGCCTGCCTGAAATATAATGTGCATTTATTTGGTGCATTTAGCACCAAGTGCCAACCATTTGTGAGTTTTAAACATTGCTGAGTGAATACATAGAGCAGAAAAGTCCATTGATGTATTGGCAGAGACAGGGTGGGGAGCTGGACTCCCACCCCCCTGCCAGGTTCCTAAACTAGGGACAAACCTCAGAGACCCTAGTATGAAACAATTTCAAGTGGTACATCTACTATGGCTCTTGGCATTTTCCTGGGGAATTTGTGGTTGATTTTCCTGGGGAATTTGTGGCTGATTTTCTTTCTCTCTCTGCTGCAGGAGAAACCATGTAAGCAATAAGGAGATCAGCTCAACTGGAGTCTGATGGCCTGGGCAAGCTGGTCTGGACAGGTGGTGGTGCCAGCCTCAACAGGTCAACTTAGAATCAGAATCATAGAATGGTAAGGTTGGAAGGGGCCTCAAGGATCATCTAGTCCCAACCCCCTGCCATAGGCAGGGACACCTACCACTAGTACAGGCCACTCAAGGCCTCGTCCAACCTGACCTTGAACATCTCCAGGGAGGAGGTTAACTTGGTTAAAAACAGAGTCACTGCTCCCCCTGCTCTAACATCCCTCCCCATCCCTCATGTCCTTCTGTTTACAGCAGTCCTGCTGTCACTTGTGACAACACCTGACTGAAAAAGAAATCCACGTAAAAGTGTGTTTGTACATGAATTACATCCTTCTAATCTTGCAGAGATGCTGTATTGCCACAGCCACCACTGGCCCACAGACCACTGCGGAGGCAATGGCTGTGCACATACACACAGAGACACACACAGAGACACAGACACACACAGAGACATACAGAGAGACATATACAGTCATTTGGGTGGCTACAATGGGAAACAAAGTCTGTTAGTCCTACCCATGGGCAACGCATCCCACAGTGGCCATCCTTCTCCAGGGCTTGGCATTCTTGGCAAAGCTTATGTGAAATGAAACTGCCTATAATTTTCTAAAATTCCTTAATCCTGCTTATTTTCTCCCTTTCCCTGAGAGATCGGAAGCCACAGCGGTCTCCTCAAGCCCATCCACTAATTACAAGACATGATCTCAACCAACTGCTGGCCAGAAACAACATCACGAGACCAAACACCACTAACCAACATCACTCTTTTTTTTTTTTTTTTTACTGAATGATCACAGCAAATGGCTTGAAAGTCACGAAGAGCTTGGCAATAATACCCAGCCAAATCAAAGAGAGAAAGAAGGAAAATATTCTTTTCCCCTTCCTCCTGTCAGCAATGCTCGCTTTTCCTGGATCACTGGCTTGTTACTCTGATGTCTAAGTCCTTCTTCTCTGTCTCACCCTGGGATGCTCTTTTAGGTATCTCTTTTCTCCAAATTGAACCTGATTATCCTTCAAACTAGCTTTAAAAGGTCAACCCCTCTGGTGGTGCCAGAGAGAATGGGAATTTTTAACAGGAGGGTGGCATTTAGCTGAAAAAAAATCCTCTCTGTGGAGAATTAGATCAGACAGAGTTATGAGGAAGCTGAACTAAAAATAAAGCCTGAACTTTCAGAGTAGTTATAGGATGGGAGCAGAGGTTGTGGTACTTCTCCCGTTGCATTCTTACCAGGCACAATTGGATAAATTGGTATGAATTTACTGGCACAAATCAATACAGTTCATGGGATTCTGTTTCCATTCGTGGTTTTGCAGCAGCTTGGGTTTCTTCCCTAAACTCTCCTGGTTTGCAGTGGCTAGAGGCTGGACTTTGCCTGGGTTACCTTGATTTCTTGGTCTGTTTGCTTCCTCCTGCTTTCCCTACTTGGAAGCAACAGGCATGTTCAGTCTGTTGTACTCTTAAAAAGTGAGTGTCAAATTCCATTGCCACTGGAGTGAGGAGGGGGCTTCTCTGCACTGAACCAGCACTGAGCACAGGATTATCCCAAAAGGCCTGCTCTGACATAAGTTTGGAGTAGTATCCCAAGGTCTTCTACTTTGCAGCACATGAAATCAGGAGAGACGGTAGATTAGATATGAGGAGGAAATTCTTTACAGATTATATATAGATATAGATTAAATTAGATATGAGGAGGAAATTCTTTACTGTGAGGGTGATGAGACACTGGAACAGATTGCCCAGAGAAATCGTGGATAGCCCATTCCTGGAAGTGTTCAAGGCCAGCTTTGATGGGACTTTCAGAAGCCTTGTCTAGTAGGTGTACCTACACGGCAAGGGGTTGGAACTAGCTGATGTTTAAGGTCCCTTCCAACCCAAACCGTTCTGTGATTCTATGAGCGACGATGGGTCTTTCAGGGAGCGACGAACCCCGGAGTGCAGGGGGCTGCTTTCCCTGAGCCCTGATCTGAAGTGGGAGCGGAAATGTGAGTGGGGGCGGAAACGCGACTGGGAGCGTGGCCGCGCCGGGCAGCAGCTGCAGTTTCTGAGGCTGCAGTGCCACCTGCCGTCACCGCCGCCCGCTGCTGGCCACCCCGTGGGCTCCTTGAGCACACACTGGGAGCGCACTGCACCCCAGGGAGAAAGTGACTCGGCCTCCCCTACCCCTACGTCCTTAGCATCGGTGCAGAAATGCTTCCAAAAAAGCAAGTTAAGGAGAAAAAAGTCAGCGAGAGCAAGGCAGCAATGGGGCAAAAGAATGGAGCGAGATGTACTGCACCCACAGGGCCGCATTGGGCTTCTCGGGCACAGGGATGTCCCCACACTGCCACAGCACTCTAGATGTAAAAAAGCACCCTGCAGGCATCACCTGTTATCTCCTTCTGGACATTTGGACATGGTCTGTTGCTTCCTTATGTGTTTCAGTGTGTCCGTTAGGAGCTCTGGACACTATTAGTCCAAATTCTCACCACTCCTTGTCGCCTCTGGAAAGAACCCTAGTTTTCCCCCCATGTCCATGTGCTAGTGTGGCCCAGAGCATGTTGCCCAATGTCACCTCTCTAATTCAACTTCTTCTCAGCCTGAAAAAGATGAACGTTCCTTCTTGGGTTACCCATCATTTTTATGAACCCCTCAGCAAAGAATTTATGCCCCGCAGAAAAGACCAAAGGAGATGTCATCATGTCATCACTCATACTTACATTGAAAAAAGGGATGGAAATTTAAAGGGGAAAAAAAAAATTTAAAAAGAGCAGAGAGATCTTTGTTGCTGAAAATTAAACATTAGGGGGAAAAAATGATCTCAACAGCCAGATCCAGATCAGCCAAACAGTTTTCAGAAACAACAAGAAAGTTTGGAGGAAATCAGATACTCACTATGAAAATTTGTAATGCTTTGTTGAATAAATGTTTCCATGGAAAAGCTCTCTTTAACCATCACTCATCCATCCCATTGGTTTCCCAGGATACTATGCAGCTGGGCTGGCAATGCCCAAAGGAGAGGAGGGGAGGGGACACAGTCCCGGCAAATCTGGACATGGCCAGGAGACCTCAGGACAGAGTGGTAGTGAACCCATGTTTGCCTTTCAGTCTTCTACCCATGCTGGTTAGTGTATGAAATGCTTTAATTTCTCATGGGTAACTCGTTTTTGGGAAGGAGGGCTGCAAATGTCCTGATCCTGAGCAGTTTGTAAGGTGAAGGGTGTATGACCAGGTGATCAGGGTGCACAGGGACCAGTGCATGACCCTGCTGGGGGGTTTGGGGAAAAAAAAAATCAACACTTAACTATTGGAAAAGCTCGGCAGGTCTAGCATTGGTGTGGCCTCATATCTAGAGGTGTGTAGACAGAAACAAGGGGCTTTTTGGAGGAAAAATACCATCTTTGAAAGCTCAGATCTGCACTTTGAGTAGCTCAATTTCCTCCTTCCCCACAGGAGATGTGAAGTATTGGAGTGTTTCCGCCAGTCCTCCAGGAGCCCATCTCAGGATCTGGCTGGGATGCTGCTGGGCACAGCTTTTGGAGCCAGAGAGGTGCAGCCTGCCTCTGTCTTAACATTTTCTTACAATGCCACTGGGAATGGTGAGGGAGAACCACTGGATTTGAAACCCACCACTTGGATCCAGACAAAATGAAACAAGGAAAGTAAAAACAAAGGGAAAGTAAAAACAAGGGGAAACTTGGCCACGGCTGCTCCTTTCACAGGCTCCTTATGTTGGGTCGTAATAAACCAGCCCATAGAGAGGCAGGCACGTTAGTGGCTGCTGTGCTGTGTCCTGGGGAGCTGGGGAAGGGGGCCAAAGACAGACCGGATCCTGGAAAGCAGCCTGTGCTGCCTGCCAACGTGTACTGCCAGAGGTGGGAAGCAGGGAAAATCATGCATGGCCTCCCCACTGGCTCCTCCACCACTGGCCTGGGATGGCACAGGAGGGGCCTGTGGGCTTGTGCCTGGCTGGAGTACAGGGGTATCTTCCTGCCCTGCATCTCCTTTTCAACACCCAGTGCTGATTTGGGTGTCTTGTTCCTGAAAAAGCAAAGGGGTTTGGGGCCTTCACCATCCTTTGAATCTCTGATTCTTAGGTGTATCACATGCTGTTCTTGACTGCATTCTTCTCTTCCTTGCTCCATCATCACGTGCTTCCAGGCTTGCTGGGAGCCCTTTCCCTCTGCTCTACAGCCTGTACCCTCAATACACTTTGTGGGGACTGTCCCTTGCTCTGTCTATCTCCAGCTCTGGTTTTGATGGGAACCTGTCATCGGCAGTTGCAGTATTGTCATTTATGAGGTTGTGCTGAAAAACACCAGCCAAGTCCCTGGCAGGGATGTGTCTCAATCCTCCCCCATCACCCATCTCAATGCTTAAGAGCATGTTCAGGATTCATTTACTATTTGGGTTCTGTCTAGTCCTCATCCCTGGCCTCTTCTCCACCTCTCCTTTCCCCCTGGAGGTGGTAAATGCCTCTTCAGTGCACCTCTCTCCTGCATCTCATCTCAGCAGGCCAAGCATTCACAGCATGCCAAACTGGCAGGCAGTTTGCTTTCTTGGCACATGGCCTCTTGGCTCTCCACCCAGACTGATTCCTTATATTTTTATTGTTTTATTTTTCCTGTCTTTAAAATTCACCATTGGTTTTAATTAGGTGTCTGTGGACTTGCAGCTCTGGTGAGACTGAAGGAATTCCAAGAAAAGGAGATGAGAGGTCTGGTGCTGTGGGTCTGGTGACAGTAGTGCCACAACCCAGCCTGTGCTAAGACAGCTCATCTTGCTGTCAAGAAAGGTGAACTGCTTTGAGACAAGGGCCAAGAGGTGGCCAAAGTATTTTCTCTTATTCCAGCATGCTTCTGGACTCCCTGCAGCTCCTGGAGTTTCACCATGGAAATGCCGCTTCAAAGAGCCAGTGCTGGTGCCAGGATGAGAGGAACATTGGTGGCAGAGAAAGGCAGTGGGGATAGGTTCCTGGGCAACAGGTGAAAAATAGGGGAAAACCTCAAAGACAAAGCAAATGCTTGAATATCCTGTGTAAAGTCTTTGTCCCGGAGGGGGTTGGATCCTCCTTTCAGAGAGGTGCTTTTGCAGAAGAGCCTGATGATGAACTTGGAGAAAAGTGAACAGAGGTCACACCCCTTCTGTGGCTTCCTGGGAGGAGTTTTTAGCTAACCTAACCTCTGAATGGCCTCATGCCCAGCACCAAAATTGCCTTCCTCCAGAGGGTTTGTGCATCCCGTGATCCCTGTCCATAGGGCCTGGCCAAGTGTAGAGTCCATCATGTACAGCCTTCCCACTGTGAGCTGAGTTAATTCCTTAGAGAAAGAGAGAGGGGAAAAAAAAAAAAGAAAAGAAAGAAGAAACTATTTATTTTCTGCTGTTGATTCCATGTGATCTAGGCCTGAAGAGCCAAAGAAATTCAGGGCATCTGAATCAACAAAGGGTGTTTCAGGGATTTGATTTTCAGATGTTTCATCTCTGGACATAAATATTGGAGCAAGTGAGAGGCTCTGGACTGACAGGATTGCCATAGCTGTGCTGAGACAGTTTCCATGTTAACCAGAGTTTGGCTTCAACCAGGTCATCACTGATTTAGTGTGTCCATCTTCTCCCTCCACACCTGGGTTGAGCAGATGTGGTTGCCATCTCACTGAGCCCTGTGAGCCAGTGCCCAGGTGGTTAGAGGAATAAACAACCCCTGTTGGGAGCTGAGAAGGGGTTTGCCTTGGGCTTCTGCTGCTGACAGAGTGCCTGCACCCTGATCCTGAATAGCAAAACATGGTTGCCCCTAGGGGAGATGTGGCAGAGGTGCGTGGCAGCTGCTGTCATTGTTGCCACCCAAACAGCTCCTAGGAGGTCCAGGCTGCCCCCTCCATCTTCCCCAAGATCTAAGAGAGAAGGCAGTGAGGAGGGAGGCTGTAAAACTCAGCCCTGAAAGCCCTGCACGCCTTGCCAGTCCCCCAGAATATCTTGGTCCCTCCACCCTGCTGTTGTTCTTTCATTATATTTTTAGATTTGTTGCTCCCGTTAGCTCTTTTCTGTTTGGTTTTGGTTCTTATTATTCCTGGCTTCTCCCAGTGTTTTGGTTTCCCTCCACAGCCCTCATCCGGATGTTTATTCTTGCTGCTTGTTTTTATACTTTCCCAAGGTGCCTCCTGGTTGTAGCTGGGCAGAGGTCCCTGTTTGGACTGCGCAGGCACTCATGCGTATCTGGGCTGGGACCAGCTGTTGGACCATCGCTTGGAGAAAATGAGCTGGTCCAGAAGAACTGGGTGCCATAGGCTGCTTTTCTGCCTCATCTCCTTCTCCTTCAGGCATGATAAAAGTTTGCTAAGGATAAGCAGAGTCCTCACCCCATTTAGGAGTGTGGCTGGTGCATGAATGTGGCAGCTCTTTTGATGGAAGAGCTAATAGCAGGAGAAGGAAGGTGGGGGAAAAGAATTTAGCCCATCTTTGAGGAACTCAAAGGGATGAGCACAGTGATGTAGCCAAGGTTACACAGAGGATATCTAGCAGCCCTGGGAGCTGCTTTTCCCGTATCTCCATTTGAACTGGTTGCCAGCATGGTTGTTCCTCAGGCTATCCTGAAAATCATAGAATCATAGAATGGTAGGGTTGGAAGGGACCTCAAAGATCATCTAATTCCAACCCCCTGCCAAGTAGGGTAATTCAACGCCTCCACCTAATGAAGTTGAAAAAGTTTTCTTTTTGCCTCATTTTAAGATAAATGTACCCAAGTTTGGCTCTGCTTCTTCCATGATCACCACTCTCCCACATATGTTGTGCCTTGACACCTCTGCCTCTTCTCTGTGCTCATCCAGAAATGTTTCTCAAGCATTTTTGGAGCTCCAGCTAAGACATATCCACATGGAGCAGATGGACAAAACCATTAAGTTGCTTCATGAACAGGCTAAGACCATGTATGTGACTGAAGTCTATTGTTGACCCTGGTTTTGGAGGCAGGGACTGGAGGGTGTGTTCAGGCAAAGTAGTAGGTGCTAACTGTGCACTCTGGGGAATAAGGCTTTGTTCTCACCTACTGCCATCAAGGTTAAAATAATTCACCTTCTTCCCCCGGGCTTTTGCTACATTTTCTGTTTAACTGGGAGGAAAAAACGAAGCAGTGTGGAAAAGGTACTGCAATATCTCACAACAGAGAGTTGTGGTGGCTCTGGGTATTTTATTGGGTCCTACACATCTCACATCCCCCACCACAGCTGCTAAACTTCAGATAAGCACAAACACGTGTCTGCATTTGCTACAAGAACTACCCTGTTCTCCCTTGTTAGATTTTTTTATTCCAGTGCAAGCATACAGATCTTTTATTTATTTTATTCCTTTGACATTCATCCTCATTCCTCTTCCCATTTTACAGCCTTTTTGCTGCTGGGCTGCCTGGAGCCACATAGCCCTGTGACTGCATCAGGGGCAAGGGAACCCCAAGATACTTCACAGCCCAGGTGAACCACCACATCCTTGTCTGCATTAAAAGCAGCATGGCCAGCAGCTCAGGAGAGATAATTAATTATTCTCTTCTGCTTCACTCTGATGAGACCACCACTTACAGAACTGTGCCCAGCTCTGGAATCCTCAGCACAGGAAAGATAGGGACCTGTTGGAGAAGTTCCAGAGAAGGCCACAAAAATCATGTGAGATATGGAATTTTTCTGCTATGAAGAAAGGCTGAGAGAATTGGAGCTCAGCCTGGAGAGGAGAAGGCTCCAAGGACAACTTATTGCGGTTTTTCAATACTTAAAGGGAGCTTATAAAAAAGATGGGAACAGACTTTTTAGCAGGGCCTGTTGTGACAGGACAATGGGTGATGTTTTTAATCTGAAAGAGGAAGATTTAGATTATATAGAAGGAAGGAATTTTTTACACTGAGGGTGGTGAAACACTGACCCAGGTTGCCCAGAAAGGTGGCAGATGCCTCATCCCTGGAAATATTACAGGTCAGATTGCTTGGGGCTCTCACTAGCTGAAGCTGTCCCTGCTCACTGAAGGGAGGTTGGATTAGATGACATTTAAAAAGGTCCCTTCCAACTCAAACCAGTCTATGATTCTATGACTCTACATACATACCCCCCAGACAGGATGAGGCCATTCTCTGGTCTGTAGGTATTTATTTGAAGAACCACTCACTCATGAGAGCAATGCAGTAGTCTGGAGCAGCCTTCCACATTTTCAGTATGGTTACGGAGATGTTTGCATCTGAGACTTCAAGGAGCTGGCAGGGAGCTGGGCACCTGGATATAAGGACTTTTTATTGCTTGACTTCAAAGAGGTTCAATAAGAGGAGTGAGTGTTCAGGTAAGGAAAGGCTCTTTCTTCTTTCCATGTGAAAGGCATGCCAGAGGACACAAAGACATCCCCACACACAGAGTTACAGGACTCTGGGGAGAGTTTCAAAAGAGCAGGCTGAGGATTTTGCATTGAAATATTATTAGTTTTGGACAGGAAAGTCTGGGCTGACACAACAACCCAATCTGTCAGGATACTTTAGGTTTGAGGGGCGGGGGCAATCAAAATGAAAACTGGTTCAGCAAAAAGAACCAAAACACAGCAATTTTTGGTCAGCTTGAGGCTAAATTCTAACTGCCTACAAAGCATCACAGGAGCCGGAGTCGAGGTGTTGTAGACACTAACTACTAGTGTGAGTTGGATCCAATAGCAGGTCATATCTAGGCACACAGCAGCTGCTATGCAGAGGGCTGGGGAGCCCCATCCAAGGGCTGAAGAGGGCAAGATGCTCCCCAGTGAGTCTGTCTCCACAGACTGGGGCTCCCGAACAGTATGCTCCATACTATGCTGAATTTGATGCAGCAAAAGAAATGTAAATGTTTCACTTTGCTGGGACTAAGTTATGTCCTTCCTGCTTGAAGACTTGGCAATAAAGCTGAGCTTTCTGCCTGTGTGCTTTTTCTGGATTTTTTTTATGCCACAGGCAGAGCTGATATTTTGTAGCTTGCTCACTTGCTCAGGATGAAAGTGCTGGAAAATCGGAGGGGAATCATGTTTAATGTGGAGAAATGTGGGTCATTTGCCTTTAGAAATAGAGCTTAACCTCCTCTAGGAAACCAGGACATTTCCTATAATGTGCTTGTGGGCATCCTTCCCTGTCCTTCCTCACAGCAAAAAAGGCCTATTTGTCTGACTCCCCAGTTTTTTTGGCCTTCCCTTTTGACTTCTTGTGAAGGTTTGGGAGTTCCCCCCCCCCCCCCACTTTGTAAAATGACCCAGACTAGCACTCAGTCGGCTGGAAGTTAAATGANAGTGAGGATTAATCAGCAGGGGAGTCAGAGCCCAGAAACTGCTAGATCGCCCCAGCAGCTCCTGTTCCAGCAAGCGACAGACAGAGACTGACTTATCTATTGTTTTGGTTAGTGTTCCCAAACAATTCTCCAGCAAGTGTATGAGTGAAGTAGACATCATGATGTTTTTCTTTCACAGCCTATAGTGTAATTTTCTCCATTAAAATATTCCAATTAGCCTCAAACCAGCACACTTCTTTGCATGTGGGCACATGCCTATATGTCTGTCTGCATACACAGATGTCAGGGGAGCAACTTTACCCTTACTGTGTGCAGTTCTGGAGCCCTCAGCACAGGAAGGACATGGAAGTGTTGGAGCGAGTCCAGAGGAGGGCCACAAGGATGATCAGAGGGCTGGAGCAGCTCTGCTATGAGGACAGACTGAGAGAGTTGGGGCTCTGCAGCCTGGAGAAGAGAAGGCTTCCAGGAGATCTTCTAGTAGCTTTCCGGTATCTGAAGGGGGTCTACAGGAAGGCTGGGGAGGGACTATTGACAAGGGCTTGGAATGACAGGACAAGGGGCAATGGGTTTAAACTGGCAGAGGGGAGATTTAGACTGGATGTTAGGAGGAAGTTCTTTACAGTGAGGGTGGTGAGGCACTGGCACAGGTTGCCCAGGGAGGTTGTGGCTGCTCCCTCCCTGGAGGTGTTCAAGGCCAGATTGGATGAGGCCTTGAGTAACCTGTACTAGTGGGAGGTGTCCCTGCCTATGGCAGGGGGTTGGAACTAGATGATCCTTGAGGTCCCTTCCAACCTATAATTCTATGATTCTATGATTATCCTTGGGTAGGAGAGCATTGATCTCCATTGTTCATAGCAGCTGAGGGCTGCAAATTTATATGGCCATATGGACACAGGGGCATCTCTCAGATAGCCTCTCATGGCTTTGGGCCATACTCCTTCCTTCGTTTATTTCCAGCCCATCACTGCAAATAGTGGTCCCCAGAAGGGCATGGCTGTGCACTAGCTCCATATGCAGAGGGCATTCTGCTCTGAACGGGCTGAACCTCTGCAAGGGTCAAACAAATGGAGCTTTTCTGTAGGAATCTGGTGGTGTCCTGCGTGGTCTGTGAGCTGATGTACAAGCTGAGGTGGTCCATCTCTGGGTACTGCCATGTTCCTGGGGCCGATGCCCGCTTGTGCCCTGGTGCCTCTATTCACCCACAAGTCCAGAAGCTCTCTCTACTCCAGTCTGCAGCAAGGAGTCTGGGTCCTCTCTGTTGTTTTTTATTGCTCATGTCAAATTAATTTTAAAAGAGTAATTTCCAGGAGAGGTTGGCACTAGCAGGGGAAGGCATCAGCCTTCCCTCTCTCCACACCATTCTGTCCTCCTGTGTAGCCCCCTGCACAGCTGTTTTCCATCCATGAGTGAGACCCGCATATAGTGGCAGATGCTTCATGTCCATTTCACATCCTGGCTTCTCTTCCTGCACCTGGCAGGGAGAGACAGGACAGGTCTGAGGGCAGGATTTTCAGTACTCCACAGAGCCAGCTGTTTTCTTCCCAAGTAATTTTGCTAAATGGAAAAAAAATGAAGGCACTTCCTGGAGCCCCATGCCAGCTGTGTTTGCAGAGGCCAGAGAAGCAACAGGGAAAAGACTTTCTTTTCCCACAGGCACAGCAGGGCTCTGCTCTGGTGGGGAGCATCAAGACAATGCCAGCCTTCTCTGAAAAAAAAAACAAACCCAAAACAAACAAACACAATTGAGGTCTCTAAGAGGAATGATGGTACTGGAAAGGGTCCTGGTAGCCCATCTCATTTGCAGTGTGGGTGAGATAGATGGTGTTACACCAAGTTTGACTCCACAGTTTCCTTTTGACCCCTCTTAATCATAAAGAGAAAGGTGGGGGATTTATACCTCCCTATCAGCATCTTCCATCTCATGGCTAATGCTTTCCCTGCACCTTTTGACATCCCTTCAGTTCTTCTTCCATCATTAGCTGTTTGTTGAGATCCCAGGTCTGTTCACACCTCATAACCCCAGTTCTACCTCAATAACCCTCCCTAGAGAGCTGTGTCTGGAACTGTGTGATTCACTGTTGCCAATTTGCTGCAGCTCGGCAGTAAAGTGGAGTTAAACCTCAGTCTCAGGCTCTGCTCCATGTCCAAATTAGCATTAACTCTTCTACCACTCTGAGCTCAGTGCCAACTCCAGCTGGGATGCAAAGCTGGATGACCCTTGTTGCAGGAGTGCCCTTGCCAGGACAACAGCAGCTTTCCCAGAAATGGATTTGCACTAGCCCTTGCCTGGCTGGCTGTTGTCAGAAAGGAAGTGGCTGCCAGCCTGCCTGGTCACTTCTGTGGGATTTGGGGCCATTTTGCTGCTGCATTTCGTAAGCAGTCCCCCTGCCCCGGGGTTGCTCAGCCCCTTCCACTCACCTACCCCTGAGTCAGCTCCTGTACACCAGTACTGGGAACCACAGTGTCCTTTGCTGACTTCAGGGAAATGATTCTAATTACTGGGGGTTTAGGCAAGCTTGGGAGATAACAGTGGCCCTACTGTGCAACCTCCGGGCTGGGGCATGTGCTTTGGATATTTCCTTAGTTTGGGAGGCATCTGAAGGGTTTCTGGGATGTGTTCTCAGCACAAGCATGAGTACAAATGTTCAGGGCAGGACCAGTGGCTCAAAGCTGCATGTGGTGGACAACGCAGTTGGGCTAAGACATCCTATGACACAGCCTGAAATGCTCCCAGTGCAATTTTCTGGGTAGAAGACCCCATGCTGTTGCCAAGGGCTGAGCCTCAGAGAAAGGGGGGCTGTGCTGACAGCACATGCTGGTGGGCCTGGATGTGGCAACACTGATGACACGCTGCTGACCAGGTGCCAGGGGTCAAGAGCTGCGAAAATTACACTCAAACTTGGGGTTTTGCTTTCCAGAGCAGGCTCTCAGAGAGACTTTCCACTACATGTTTTTTTTCAAGAAAGTGTTCTCTTGTAATTTTCTGTAGCTGTACACTTTTTTGGAAAGCACTTTATCCCAGACTGGAATGATGTTCACATTAAAGAGAGAATGTCAAAGGTTAAGGTTGAATTTGCCACTAGATGAATGACAGATGCTCTCTATTAACTCTTTTCCTAAAAGAAAAGAGAAAAAGAATAAAGGGGAGACAATTATGGTCAGGAGAAAAAAATAAGCTAAAAAAAAAAAAAACAAACCCCAAACAAAAAAACCATCCAAAAATCAAACAAACAATAAAAAGAAATAGATACAGATAGATACAAACCCGGTATCAAAGCCAACCTCTGCTACAGGGATCATTGATGTTGCAGGGCAGGCACTGGAGAAGTCACATACTGTACTCACCAGCAGATGGGAACTGGATTCAGAGTCTGGGTTTGGAAAATAGATTCAGGGATGCACTGATTTGGATCCAAGGCAGAAGGACAAAGTGCTCAGGCAGCAGCCATTGAAGAATAGGTTTGATCCTTGTGATCTCTCAGTTTTATACCGAGAATGATGGGCATGGAATGGAATCCCTTGATGGTCAGTTTAGGCTCACGTGTCCTGTCCACTTCTCCCTGCAGGGATGGCCTTTTACTTCATGACTCTCCAATGGGGTACACAAGACACAGCAGTAACTGAGTTCTACTGGAACAAGCATAAGTTAGAGCCTTTCTGTGTACCGGTTCTTAGCAGTAACTACAAACATCCAGCACCTCACTGTTTCTAGAAGCAGAAAACGGTCTGTGCAAACATGTATTAACTGCAGAAAGTGCTGTCACTGAGAGGAGAGTGAGCTGGAAAGTCAAATCACTGAATAGAATTAGTTCTGTTGTAACTCAAACCAAGACAGAGAGGAGTCTTGGAGTTGGTCAGTGCCAACCTGGCCATGGTCATGTCAGCCAACACCTAAACCGTGTGGTGACAGCTTTGTCTGCAGTTCATTAGCAAACAGCATGCAGCCACAGCACCATCCAATACACAGATTTTCTCCCAGGTTTTCTCCTTTTGGCCTGCCAAGGCTTAGGGCAGCAGGTCTGTGTGCTGGGTCACACTGGTGTGACTGGTGCAGCGTGGTGTGGCATCACAGACCAATCTAAAGAGCATCACCTAAAAGAGAGCTGTGCAGGTCACACTGGTAAGGGAGTAATTGCACTTTAATTCCACTGCAGGGGAATATTTACACCACTGAGGGACAGCCATCACTTGCCAGCACCTACAGAGGGAATGGATGCTCTTATTTTGCCACTGCACAAATAAGACAGGAGGGAAAAAATACAATTCCCTCTGCAACAAATCTTTCTTTGACAAATGAGCTCTGATGAACTTTACAGTGAAGCCAGATGTTTACATTTATCAATGCAGATGCATTTCCATCAGACCTGGGAAGGAATATGGTATTGCCACCCACCTGTGAAGGCTCTTGGGCAGAGGAACTGGATTTCATGCGAAAATAGCATTCGCGGTTGAGTCCTAAAGGTTTTTAAAGGAAAGGAAAACATGAGAGCGTGTCACACCTTTTCAAATGCAATCCCCATGGCACAAAGCAAGGGATGGTCAAGGGATAACATGTATACCAAGTTGCAAACTGGCTGCTGCTGAAAAAGAAAATCTAGCCTGATTTTTCAGAGGGTCACGTTATCATAGCTTTTGGTTTGGCGTTTGTTTCATCTCCTTCTGTGGGGTTTCACACATGTTGGCATCCAGCATGTTGCAGCTTTATGGTGCAGGGCAAAATTTAGCAACTATTTCCTCATTCTCTTAATAAATCCCTTATTCAAACATGCAAATGGCAGAGCAGCATGCCTAAGACTGCCCTTTCAAAACAGTGACTGTGCTGTTGGATTTCCAGTTCTACATCTGGAAAACATGGACTATTTTTCTTCTGGTCTCCTCTGTGGGCTGTACTACTCTAAAGTACCCCAGGTAGCAATATGAGTTTCCAAGAGTAACTTGAAAGAGCCAATATTCTGGAATACAACTTGGATGTAAGTTAGTCAGGTCCCACTGACTGTATTTGATGTGGGCACATGATTCATGACAATTTAATTTGCAGTTTTTGCTGTTCTTGAAGTTATCATGGTTTCTAAACTGTAAGACAGATCTTATCAGCACAAGGGGAGGATGAATTTAAATACAGCAAAACATATAAAAATACATAATCTTCCTACTTATTTCTAGATTTAAAAGATACTTTTCATTGTGCATACTTTCCAAATTAAAAATGGCAAAAAAAGATGCTTGTGCTGAGTGTCAGAAGATAAATACTGAGCTGCATAGTATACAGGCTTAAAGTAAAATATTCAGAAAGATATAAAGGTGCAGATTGCACAGATTTTGCAATCTGCCCAATAGTGTGTGATGGCTGGGAAAAGCTCTGCCTGTCTTGCAGAGTAGTCCCACTCAGGCACTAACTGCTCTGGTAGGGTAGTCAAAATCTTTGTGTACCAGGGACAGTAAAGGATGAACCTGCCAAACCAACAGTAAAAGAAAATTCCTGACTTAGAATCATAGAATCATAGAATCATAGAATGGTAAGCCTTCTAGTCAGGACATTTATATTGGGAACCACTCTTAAAACAGTTTATAGAATCATAGAATAGAATCATAGAATGGTAAGGTTGGAAGCGACCTCAAGGATCATCTAGTTCCAATCCCCTGCCATAGGCAGGGACACCTCCCTGCCTAGTGCAGCTTACTCAAGGCCTCATCCAATCTGGCCTTGAACACCTCCAGGGAGGGAGCAACCACAACCTCCCTGGGCAACCTGTGCCAGTGCCTCACCACCCTCACTGGAAAAAACTTCCTCCTAACATCCAGTCTAAATCTCCCCTCTGCCAGTTTAAACCCATTGCCCCTTGTCCTGTCGTTGCAGGACCTTGTAAATAGTCCCTCCCCAGCCTCCTGTAGGCCCTCTTCAGATACTGGAAGGCTACTATCAGATCCCCTCGAAGTCTTCTCTTCTCCAGGTTGCAGAACCCCAACTCTCTCAGTCTGTCCTCATAAGAGAGCTGCTCCAGCCCTCTGAGCATCTTTGTGGCCCTCTTCTGGATCCGCTCCAACACTTCCATGTCCTTCCTGTGCTGAGGGCTCCAGAACTGCACACAGTACTCCAGGTGG
>VWZE01018361.1:96906-115755 GCA_013396675.1 Eubucco bourcierii
CTCTCCAGCCTGTCCAGGTCCCTCTGGATGGCATCCCTGCCCTCTAGCAAGTCGACTGTGCCACACAGCTTGGTGTCATCTGCAAACTTGCTGAGGGTGCACTCCATTCCTCTGTCCATGTCACTGACAAAGATGTTAAACAGCACTGGTCCCAGCACTGACCCCTGAGGGACACCACTTGTCACTGGTCTCCAGGTGGACATTGTGCTGTTGATCACCACTCTCTGGGTTCGACCATCCAGCCAATTCCTTATCCAGCAGTGCTCCACCCATCAAGTCCATGTTTTTTCCAGTTTGGTGACCAGGATGTCATGTGGGACAGAGTCAAATGCCTTACTCAGGTCCAGGTAGATGACATCAGCTGCCCTTCCCTTGTCCACTGTCGCTGTGACTTCATCATAAAAAGCCACTAAATTTGTCAGGCAAGATCTGCCCTTGGTGAAGCCATGCTGGTTCCCACCAATCACCTCTGGTTTGTTTTCCAAACGACTGTTTCCTAAACTTTGCTGCTGTCCAGCTTCAACAGAAGGGAGGATGCTCCCCTCCTATCCTCCAATAAATCCAATAACCTGCAGCTTGCTGAAAAGGGTGCTCCTCTGGGAGAAATGCTTTTGAAGTTCTCAGGGCTGCAGTGGATGGTAGTATCCATAGCTCCTCCTCTTCTTTGTGCTGGCTTTTATGAACAGAAAGAACCTGTGATTGCACTTAGTGAGGACCTCAATTCTGTCTAGATACTAAAATACCAAGAGGACTCTTGGTGTCATGATTCCCATGGTGAACTACTTGATTACCTTTCTCTGTAGGAAAGGACTTGGCCAGTGCAGCAGACACAGTGGTGCAGGCATGGAGGAATTTCTGTTCTGAACTTCATGGGTGGGAATCTGGACCTGGCTGGCTGGCTGCTGAGCTTAGAAGGGTTTGCTCTGCTGTTTTGGATTTATACGCCTAAAGCCTGGTCAAAGCTCACACCAGGTCTCTCCATCCTTTAGAGAACAGCTGCTTTTCCTGGTACAACACTTGCCACAGGAGGATTGGGGAGAACAAGAAGCACAAGCCAGAGCACTTACATGCCCAACAGCTGATCTCTTTTTCTCTGAGTGTATCATTTGATCTGACATAGGGCTCACAATCCTCATGTCACCTCTCACCACCACGGCGATGACAGCACGACTAATGCCAACTGCCAGCGGACCATTCTGTGCTTCCCTCGCCCAGATGCTCAGCTGAAATGATTCTTATTCCTCCAGAACAGTTTTTTTGTGAGTGACTGAGCCTGAATGAGGTCAGCTGCATGCAGCTTTGTCACAAAATATTCCCCTGCCAGCAGCACTCCAGCATGTTCCCCATAATGCTGTCCCCAGGGTGACACTGGCACTGGTGATGTGAGGATAGCAAGGTTTCCACAAGGTGGCATCAAAATACCTGGACTTCCCTTCTCAGACCTCAGAGGATTCAAGACTTTTCTGGGACGGGTTCAGCATCAGCTGTAGCCAGGGACATCTCTGGGAAAAGGAACAGGGGAGATGTGTGATGTGATTTGTTTCAGGGATTTGGCCTAGCAGGGTCAGCCTTCAACCCTGACACCCACCACTACCTTTCTGGGGACTGGAAGAATGTTTGACTACCAGTTGTCATCCAGGAAAGGAAGCTGTGGACAGCAAACACCTGAAGAGACCACTGAGCCAACACACCCTCCTGTCTCCAAACAACTGCAGTGAGGGGATTGTGAGGGTAGTGAGGGAAATGGCAGCAGTCGCCAAAAACACTACGAGAAACAATGTCATAGCTTGACTCAGGACTGATGTATCCAAGTGATGCAGGTTTGCCTTTGCAGGGCAGTAAAACCAGAGAGAAACTCAGGGAGCTTAGAAAAATGAACACAACATATTTGGCCCCAGAAGTCCTTATATAGCTCTAGCATAGCCCCATGGTTTTATTTGCAGAGCTGGGGAGGGGGTGTGGAAAGGTTTGCCAACCCTTACTCCACGGACATTATCCCTGGGGTTTGTCAGGAGGTGATCGCACTCCAGCAGTAGCAGTGGCCTCAAATACTGCCCCATCAGAGTGGCAGTGGGACTCATACCCCAGCATTGCACAGGCATGGCTGTGTGCTGTGGCTAAAACTTTCACCCCAGCTCTTGCTAAGCTTTGTGGGTGAGAAATCCAGTCCTGCCACACTCTGAAGCTGCCCTGGGTGAGTGCTGACCTGGCCACACTTGGCACTGAGCTGAGAAGTCTGTTCAGATGATGGAATCAGACACTGGCTAGACACATTTGAGTGAACACAAAATATGGCTTTGCAGTTTGTGGTGTTTGGACTGTATTGGCACAAGGTAGACTCCAGCAAGACTGATGAACAATTGCAGCCCTTGGAGAAATTGCAAGTTAAGAGGGAAAAAAAAGAAAGAAAGAGAGAGCGACAGAGAAAACTGTGACTTTTTGGTTTTGCTGGGATAGAATCCTAGGTCAGCTGTGGTCTACAGGCAGTTAGCACTTTTGAGTCACACAGGAACTTACACTGGGAGGGGCGAAAGACAGGGCAGTTGACCTGACTTGGTCTATGGGTGTATCCCAGACCCATAAATGTCACACTCATTATAAAGGGGGCAGTTTATTGAGGATGAGGGCTTCTTCTTCTTCCCTTGAGGATCATCATCCCTGGAGGGGCTTGATTTCCCATTTATTCTGACTATTGTGCATTTGTTGGGCTGTGTATAACTTTATATTTGCATCGGTCTCAATTTGGCTGTTTTGTTACATCAATTTTCATTTCAGCCTGCAAGTCTCCTCCCTTCCCAATTCCTCTTAGCTGAGGAGAGGTCACTGGGTGGTAGAGCAGCTGCTATAGTTTAGTCCCAGATATGGAATTAAGTGAGACACTTTGTGAAGAATCACACACAGAATCACAGAATGATAGGAGCAGAAGGGACCTCTGGAGATCATATAGTCCAACCTCCCCACCAGAGCAGGTTCATCAAAAGCAGGCTGTCCAGAAAGCAGCAAGTGTTAAGCAGCAAGTGTTAATCAGTGAGAGTCTGTGTCCCTTGGCAAGTATACGAACATGGGGTAGAAGCAAACAACCGAGTACAAACAGAATTCCTGAAGGCTCCAACAAGGCGCAAGGCAGGAGGATGAGATTCTTGGTGGTAGGAAGCACTGGGCTGTCCTGCTCTGTAGCAGCAAATGTGTCCTCCCTGGAAGCAGGATAAAGGACGCCCTTCCAAACCGTGCGTTTGTGCTTTAATTGTGATAATAACGATAACAACAGTAGTATTAGTAGTAGCAGTGAATAAAGGCCTGTACGCAGCCAAGGGGAGCCGAGCCCCGCCGGCGTCGTGCGGCTGGGCGGTGCGCTCCCGTCTCTGCACACGGGGGAGCTCTTGCTCCGCGCCGGGGGCTCGCTCCTGCGGCTCCTGGCCATGCACAGGCCGGACTCGACTTTCCTTTCAAAAACGTGGATTTTGGCTGAGCGGCGGCCGGAGGGATCCACACAGCTGTGCAGAGGGGAACGGTACAAAGCACAGGTGTCCCCAGACCCCCACCCAAATTTGAGGTGTTTTGTTCCTGAGTGGGGGCACGAGTCACGGACTGAGTCAAAAGGAGCAGGTTTAATCAGATAAAGGCAGGCTGAAGTTGGAACTGGAGCCCAGATCTTTAGGCAGATCTTTGTTTCAGGTATACCTGTTTGAGAGAAAATAAAATTCGAAGCCCGCTGGTGGTTCCAGCTCCTCCTTTTATCCTGGCAATGGGCAGAGATCTCCAGAGATCCCCAGAGATTCCGACTGTTTCCCCTGCTTTGCACTGCTTTCCCTGCAGAGATCTCTTGCTGAACACAAGGATCTCTCCAGTGATGCTCACTGTTTCCCCTGCTTTCCCTGCAGAGATCTCTCGCTGAACACAAGGACACGCTGCAGTAGCAGTAACTGCCTGTCTCTGGCACAGGTCAAGATAGGTGAGGAGGGTATTTGCGTGTCTGATCCATGCAGTCACCTCTGTCGTAAGAGGTGATGCTTGGTGCCAGCTAGGTGAGCCCTGCCTTTACTCCACACAGCTCCAGAGTGTGACACTGCACTTGGGGACAGACAGACAAAGCTCTGCTCATCCATGTCTTCTTAGTTTGATTAGTTCCATCACACATGTCCTCGCACGCACTCCTGCTCTCCTGAAGTCAAAGTGGCCTGGACCCCATTTCATCCTGCTACCCGTGGCAGACCTGAAGTCTCACACATTTTCAGAGACTCATAGGTGCAGAGAGTAGGCTGAGGATCAGCAGCACCTTTAAATAGCCTGGCCCAAAGCCTCTCTAAGAAGCTAGCTTTGTCAAGCTGTGATAAAACTGCCTGGCTGTAAGCTCTGCTATCCAAACCCTTAATGGTAATGTTACCAAATAAACTCTACCTTTCCAGGGGAAGAGGAAGTTATTGTTGCTATCCACCCATGTGGCAGCTTTGGTGAGGCCACACCTTAAGTACTGGGTTCAGTTTTGAGGCCCTTATTAATAAGAAAGATGTTGAGGTCCTGGAGCATGTCCAAAGGAGGGCAAAGAAGCTGCTGAAGGGTCTGGAGAGGGGGTCTTATGAGGAACAGAAAATGGGATTGTTTAGTCTGGAGAAGAGATGGCTGAGAGGAGACCTTCTCACTCGTTACAACTATCTGAAAGGAGGTTGTAGCCAGGTGGGGGTCAGTCTCCTCTTCGTAGTAACAAGTAATAGGATGAGAGGAAATGGCTTCAAGTTGTATCAGGGAAGGCTTAGATTGGATAGGGCTATCAGAGACTGGAATAGGCTCCCTAAGGAGGTGGTTGAATCCTCATCCCTGGAGGTATTTAAAAGACACATGAACGTGGTGCTGAGGGACATGGTTTAGCACCAGACTTGACAGACTTTGATAATGGTTGCTCTCAATGATGTTAAAGATCTTTTCTAACCAAAACAAATAGATGATTCTAAGTGAGAAGTTCATTGCAGATCTGGGGCTATGATCTCAGCTCCTCTATACTCTGGACCAGCACCAGGTGTTGGTGTCTGCTGAAGTCTCCTGGGCACTGATGGAGAAGCTGCCCTGGGAAGCCAATGGGGCATAAGATTGTGGTAAGTGCTTTCCTGACTTAGGGCTTGTAATTATTAATAATCATAGTTAATCTCTGCCTCATACAGGTCAGCCTACATACCACGTCTTGTTTAAGCTATTTAAACTGTGCTTTTGTTTACTGCAACCATCTCAGAGCCATCATATTATCACAAATGCCCTATGAATTGTCAGTTACATGTTATTAATGTTTCATGACAACATTCAATGAAAAAGGAGCAGTGAAAATCTACTTCTCTTCAAAGGAAAACCTCAAATAACCCCATGCCAAATCCAAGTCTTTCCAGCCTGCCACTGAGGCTATGAATATTGCAGATATTACATATCTTCATATGGTATTTGTTAAATATTTAAGATCAGGGGAGAGATTTTAGCCTAAATAGCTGCTTCAAGTTGCAGCATTAGAGACTTGCTGGAACCTACAGACAAGCATGGATTTGCTTTTAGATCCAGGTTCCTAATATTTTGTATCAAGTTAGGCAACTATTTCCCAAAGATCCAATACAAGTTACAACTCATCCTACTTGGAGTTGTAAAGAAAAAGAGGAAAAAAGAATTGGAGTGGCCAGCAAGGAGTCCTTTTGAGCCAACAAACTCAAGGACTTCACCAAGTATTCTTGGGCTTCATCTCAAATGAATTCCTACACTATGCAGAAGGTGATTATAGGCTGGTTTTGTTTCAGATGTCATCAAATTCCCTATGTTGGTAAAAAAAAGGAGAATTCATTTTCACTTATCCCATGAACCAAACTCATTATCCTACTCTCTTCTTACTGTCTCTCTGGCCAGTGTGGTTCCTTGGTCTTTCCAAGACAGACAGGAGCTACATGGCTTCAGCAGAGCCCTGGAGAAAAGCTGCAGGATGGTGCTAAGCCTGTGTATAACAGGTCATCGCAGAATCACGGAATGGTTTGGGTAGGAAGGGACCTTTAACCATCACCTAGTCCAACCCCCTGCAGTGATCAGGGAAATCTTCAGCTAGATCAAATTGCTTAGGGCTCCATCCAACCTGACCTGGAATCTTTCCAGAAATGGGGCGTCTACTACTAACTCTGGACAACCTGGGCCATGTTTTCACCACTCTCATCTTAAAAAAACAGAACAAAACCACAACCAAACCCAACCAACCAACAAGCAAACAACAAAAAAACCCCAACCAAAAACTCACAAAACCCAAAAGCCTGTTATGTCTAGTCTGAATCTCCACTTCTTTAATTTAAATCCAGCAACCTTTGTCCTGTCACAACAACCCCTACTAAAAACTCTTGTCTCCACCAATATTCAGTGTGTTACATTTGGCAGTGGCTGAAGCCTCATCCTCTGATGCGTTGTACGGAGAGATCTCACTGGTGGGGCACGTTTACAGCCTGACACTGGGGTTTCAGGTGTGAGGGTTTCTGCCAGCACTCAGGGGATTTTCACATGTCCTCAGGAGCAGGCAGAAAAAAATTAATTCTCTCTGGCAACTCTGTATGATTTTGTCTTTCCCATCAGCTGCCTCCTATGGTGTGGACTCCATCACCCTGCACCTGCAGGCTGCTGGGAGGGCAAAAGTGACTTTGAGTCACCCAAATCCTGGTGCAAAGCCAAACCCCAGCTCAGACCAATGCTCACTTGTGCTACAGCCCCTCTGAGCAGTGGGGAAGGGGAGGAGGCCCCACTGGGCGCAGTGAAACTCCTAGCCAGGGCTGGGCTGTTTTCTTCCTGCAGTCACCTTTGGGCTCTGGCAGTAATCTCGAAGCATCTGCTCCAAATCATCCAGGATTACAGGAATTAAAAAAAACCAAAACAACAAAACAACAAAAAACCCAAAACCAATTAGAGGCCCAGGGTCCTGTAAGCACAAATCCGTTTAACCCTAATGCAGGCTGCTACCCCTTCCCAAAAGGCAAAGAGACCACCCCCACCGGCTGGTTTTTGTGTGCTCCAGCACTACCTCCTCTCCTCACACAGAATTTACCTATTTTCATTCCAGAGGTAATGCTACTGGAGAAATTAGATGCTTGGCCTTGGGATCTGAAATCAGCTGCACAGACACAGGAGTCAGTGCCAACCTCTTTCCTAGCTGACACTGAGAGAGGCTCCCGAAGGACTGGGGATGCAAACAGGTGCAAGCAAACCTAAATATGTTGTAGCACCCATCAGGGTCCATACACCAGGAGCGATTTCTCTGCTTCTAGCTTATCGCCATTTCTAGTCCCACCGAGACCACCTTAAGGGCTTCTGCAGGCTCTGCACTAATTTGAACCAGAGCACCAGCAATTCCACTCTCACCTGCCCACAACTGCTGGCAATTCAATGTGGAAATGAATCTTGCAGATACAGCACTGAAATGAGACTATTTCTTTAGAGTGAGGGTAGAGACTGAAAATCCATCAGAAGAACCTTTCTTTTGTTTCAGAATCATCCCTGATTCTTTCAGTGCTGCACCCCTATTTCTTTCAGTGTCACTAGGCTCTTCTTCAGGTATCTCAGTCTTTCACCTGCAGCCCTAAGCCCATAAAATTAAAATGCATTATCCATGGAGTGTGGCCAGTGTGAGTTACAAACTCTCTGGGTAATGCATTTTAATCTGGATCTCTCCCACGTGTGGTGGCCTTTGTATCTGCTGGTGTATTTTGCATCAAGCAGGGATCTATATTGAAAGCAATCAGTGCTTTCACAGAATCACATAATGATGGGGCTCAGAAGTGACTTCAAGTTCCCTCCCTGCTAAAGCAGGGTCACCCAGACCAGGTTCCACAAGAACATGCCCAGGTATGTTTGGAATATCTCCAGAAAAGGAGACTCTACAACCTTCCTGGGTAGCCTGTTCCAGTGCTCTGTCATCCTCATAGAAGATTTTCCTCATGTTCAGGTGGAACTTCCTGGGTTTCAGTGTCTGTCAATTGCTCCTTGCCCTGTCACTGGGCACTGCTGAAAAGAATCTGGGCCCATCCTCTCAGCACTCACCTTTAGATATTGATCAGCATTGATAAGATCTCTTTTTAGTCTTCTCTCCAGGCTAAACAGTGTCAGGTCTCTCAGACCTTTCCTCACCAGAGAGATGCTTTAATTATTAATAATTCAATGGGAAAAATCTTGAATTAGTATTCACGAATTTATGGGATTTGTGTGATTCCCAGACATGAGTTACTTGTTACAGCAGGAGATAAACAACACTTTGGTTTTCTCCTTAGGCATGATGCAAAAAAACCCAAACCAATCACAGCAGAGGTGACCACCTTCAACACAGGTGATGCTGTGACAATTAGCACAGCTCAACCCATCAGGATATAATGGTTTGTGCAGTTAAAGACACTAATTGATCCAGAGCTTTTGTGAGCTCCACAGGAACTCATCGTGCTGAACATGAGCACCACATTCAACTATGGTGAAAGAGGAAATACTGCACTTGGCAAAACTTTCCACGGTTCAAAAGGAGATTCACAGAAGAGAAATCCTCTTCTGGCTCAGAAAGTCCCTGGCTGAGGAGAAGCCTTAAAATATCACAATGACTTTCTGCTCTTTTCTGGCATCTCCTTCTGCTGCTGTCAGGTCATTCTTTCCTCTGGGCTTAGTATGGATGAGGGCAGGCAAGGGGTGTGAAGAAGGTGTGTAGCTTTAGCAAGGGTGTCCGTGTGGCAGCAGTATGTTGGTGTCAGGTCTTTTTGTGAGCCTGAGGGGTGATGGGATATGGTCCAGAGTGATATGGGGAGAGGGGCTCTCAGTGGCAGAGGAAAGAGAAGAAAGGAGGGGACCACAGGGGCTGAAAGGATGCTAAAGTGAAGAGCACAAAGACAAGGGAGGGTTTATCATGAGCAAATGGGCAGTCACTGCAGAGCATAGGATCCACCATGAAAAAACTTAAGTGCTTCCCTCAAATGCTTCAGACTTTCTCCAATTCCTTTGGCTTTGGGGTCTGGCACATCTAATGTCTCAATAGGGCTCCCAGCGCCCTAGGATGCGTGGCAGAGGCCACTGGGATGTAGTTTGAACTGAGGCTATGACAGGGACACAAGCATTCTGTGAGTACGTGTAAGGCTAGGTGTGCTGGTTTGGGGGTAATTGAAATATTTTAATAGAGAAAATTACACTATAGGCTGTGAAAGGAAAACATGGTGAGGTCTACTTCACTCATAGGCTTGCTGAAAATTGTTCTGGGAAAAGAACATAAACATAGATAAGTCAGTCTTTGTCTTTCTAATTCTGGCAGCACAGCATCTGGGGCGGTCTAGCAGCTTCTGGCTCTGGCTCTTTTGCAGATTAATTTTCACTTACCACTTTTCTTCTAACCCTCCTGGCCAATCCTCCTAATTTACCTTGCATGTAAAGCAAACCTTGGGATAAGGTACNNGTGGTGTTGGTACAGGGGGGGGGGGGGGGGGGCAGGGACCTCCAAAACCATCACACTAGGCCATCTGCATGGTTCATTCTTGAGCATAAAAGCCGTGTTTGACCTGCCATGTCAATAAACCCCCGAGTTTGCAGACTTCTGCAGGCTGTTGCTGAGAGTTTTGTAAGTCTGCTGTACCCCTGACTTGAAGGTTCCTCACATTCCTTGGAACCTGTTGGTTTCTTCCTGGGCTCTTAGGAAATGCCGACTGGCTGTGATCAGTTTTGACTTGTGTGAACAACATCCATTCTCCTCATGAACAAACATTTTCAGGACAAAAAATTCAGATAGCTCATTTTAATAAGATGAGGTCCTGAAAATTCTCAGAGGTAGGAATGAGACAGAGAAATATGACCACGGAACACCCACAGGTCTGTACTTTTTCCATCACTGAAGCTGCTGGCAGTTGAAAATACTTCCAAAGTTCTGCTTGATGGCTAGCTTTCGTTTGGCTGATATGGCACTTGGACTGACAAATCTGGGTCAACACCTTCTGTTTTTGACATAGCTGAAGTCCTTTACTTTTAGATACCCATCACAAGACAGTTTTCTTCTACCTATTGCAGGAAACCTCTATGTCATTTCACCAAGCTCCAAGGCAGTGGTGTACTTTCTGGGTTTTCTCATGCCTGGCAGCACAGAGTTCTGGAGTTACAATGCAGAACTGCAAGAGTGGAAAGATATTTCTCTTAGGCTCCGTTGTGCAGCTTGTTACAAAGACGTTAATGTCCAATTAATTAAGCCCCAGAAAACTGCAACTTCCTGTTGTAGCAGAATGCAAGCTAACGGCCACTGAGGTTAACTGTTTGCTAATGTTAAGATCTGTTTGGACCTGGCATGAATTGACAGCAAGATGAAATGTAGAGCAGCAAATGCCAAAGAAAAGAGCATTTAATTATGCAACAAATAATTAATGCCATTCTATTAAAGAAATGAAAGAAGCATTTCATTAATGACACCTACTTCGCAAAGTAACAAAGGAGTCATTCTGCTCCGTTGTTCTTTGTGTCTTCTGATACATCAGTTCCCAAGCATTTCAGGTCTTCTCTGAGTCTTCAGTGCTTAAATAAGTAAATGCAGTGAGTGCAAACAGGACCAGCAGTGCCAGTCTGAGTGACAGGACCATGACACCGGGCCAAGGCACCATGCCTCCTTGGAAAGTAAAACTTACAGACCTCATAGTGGCTGAGTCAGTTCAGTAACATAAACAAATGTGAACAGCCAATGTGTATACCTACATCTATATGTATGTACAGTGACATATAGAGGTGACATGTGAACAGCAAGCTGTAATGCCTGGAAGGCCATGAGAGTCTTGGCAAGGTGACTTGTTCCTAACAAAGCAGAGGAGATTTTTAAATAAAGATAACAAATGAAAACCATGCTGCAGCACTGTTAAGAACAGTTTTTCTTCTGCCCCTTTGCCTCACACAATGTGGATGTGACCTCACAGCCCATCTTCTTGGCATAAGTATCCCACTGACTTCGGTAGGACAAAGAAGATGCTGGGAGTGGTGCTTGTGAAAGTCATGGTTTGCACAGGATGACAGCTCAGACCTGCTTCCACAGTGCAGGAGAGCAGGGAAAAGGGGTTTAAAAAAAAAAAAAAGGCATTTTTGATGAAACAGTTGAAGCAGTAGGGATTTACTGAACCAGTGTTACACTGTCCATGCAGCTTGCTCAGTTTGCTGTTGCTAGCAATTCAGATATTGTCCAAGCTGTCCTGCTCATCAGTGCATGAACTCTGAAAACACTTAGCTGCTACCAGCTCTGTGCATTATTTCAGCTGGAAGAACCATGGTAGGTAAAGTAACAACGATGGATCTAAATGATAATAAAATCTCCCTGTTGAAAATTTAAAGTGCTATACAACTATTTTTAGTGACCTCTCCAGCTGAGATAATGCAGAAAGCTAACTAGATATGAACATCATCTTAGGTGAATTGATTCTTACAGTTTGCAAACCAAGGTGAATTGTAGAGGATTGTTAATGTTCATGCTCCAATGTAAGAGAGATAACCCATATAAAAAGATGTAAAGAAATGACGGTTTAAATGTCTGATGTGGATGCAATGTTGGTGTTTCAGTTTGTTTGTTTTTATCTTTGAGTACATTTATTTCCCTAATGGACATTTAGTTTATATAGAACACTAAGATTCCTCCCTCAGATTGTCCTCTTTGTCCTCCCTCCCTTCTTGTCTGTGTGCATGTGTGTGGGCATAAGAGAGGGAGAAAGCTTTTGTCCTCATTTCTGTAAGGTAAACGTTTCCTGAGTGGGTTGTTCTGATCCCACAGTGAGACAAAGCATTTACATTTGCTTTTCCAAAATCAAAGAAATTAAAAAAAAATTCTAAATGGATTCTTCCTCTTTTAAAGCTTGCCTCAAAACTGACTTCTTGGGTCAGCACTTTAAAATTCAGTACTTTAAAAACAACTATTTTTTGGTGGCTTCCTAAATAAAAGAGCTGAACACCAGCAGGTCTTACTCTGCAAGGAGATGCAGAGCACTGGGGGTCTCTGCAAAATGCATCACATATTCCAGGACTGCTACAGCAAATTCTTTACTTCTCACAGCTTGTTTGTTTTAGGACTTCACATCCAGCAATGCATCTTGCTTCCTTTCCCATCCAAACCCTCAGATGACAATTAGCAACATCAATAAGTAATAGAACAAATACTTGTTCCTAAAAAAACCAAGCCACAGACAGAGCAGCTCATTCACTTTACTCTGAGGCTGCATTATAAACCTAAATTTTTTATATATCATCTGTTTAAAACCTCAGTCTTACAAACACTTTGTTTTGAAATGAGACTTTGAAAGTCAATGAGTGCTGAGGGATGGGTGAAAGGCAAGACCTAATGCTGCAAGGGCCCAAGGTGAGGAGCCATATCCTTCAAGTCCTACACACACCAAGGATGGCCACCAATAGGACGACTTTCAGCTGAGTTTTTGTGGCTCAGTTTTTTTAGCAAAGAGCTTTTGGAACAGAGAAATGAGTCTGTTTACACTCAGCTTCTGGACACAGTGAATTCCCAACAGAAACACAGTCATAAGCAAATGGCTGAGACCAACTAAAATACCATAATAAGAATGTTTATTAACATTGTTTAGTAATAAAGTGAAATATCACTGGGAGAAAAGAGCTTTAAAAAGTTAGAAACTGGTAAGGTCCACCAAGGGGCCATGAACTATATGTTCCTGAGCTTCACTGCGACTCTAGTATTGCTTCAAGAGCTGTTGTCTATAGGAGACATCCCATCACAGAAGCCCTGAAGCACTTCTGACCCACAAGTGACCTACCAAACAACTCTGTTGGAAAATACTCCAGCAGTTGAAGCTCAACAGCTAAATTGGTTAGCATGACTCCTTTAGCACTTGGGGATGTCAAGGGATAGAAAGGATCACCAACTGAGTGGGAACAACACTTGCAGAAACTCAGCTGTGGCCTCGGTAGTCTCATCCACCTGTGGTCAATAGGAGAGACAAGCTTTTGCAGACGGTGAACATGATTAGAGAGCTGATCTTGGTTAAAACTGCCTAGATCTTCTTGCTCCTAAGGATGGTGGGGGAGGAGAGTGAGACTGTCTCTCCAGGCAACAAAGCCAGATTAATGGTGCTGGATTACTGTGGTGGCATAACTACAGTGGGATTAGGTGCTCTGAGTCACCTACCTGAGAACTTCTCTTTCCCACTGACAGTGCTGCCAGCCTGCAGAGATCAACCTCCTTCATCTCAGTTTTAGGGACACCTGCCCCCATGGCAGCTCCAGGGACTGATTACCAACCTCCTTGCGAGCAGGCACATGAGAAAGTGATCGCAAGCCAAAGCCATTTTGAAGAACCCACAAAGCTTTCAAACTGCACCTGGGTAGGCACAATCCCAAGCACAAATACAGGCTGGGTGGTGAATGGCTGGAGAGCAGCCCTGTGGAAAAGAACCTTGGAGTCTGGGTTGATGAGAAGCTCAACATGAGCCTGCAGTGTGCACATGCAGCCCAGACAGCAACCGAGTCCTAGGCTGCATCAAGAGAAACGTGGCCAGCAGGGCAAGGGAGGGGATTCTGCCCCTTTACTCTGCTCTTGTCAGACCCCACCTGGAGTACTGTGTGCAGTTCTGGAGCCCTCAGCACAGGAAGGACATGGAAGTGTTGGAGCGGGTCAAGAGGAGGGCCACAAAGATGATCAGAGGGCTGGAGCAGCTCTCCTATGAGGACAGGCTGAGAGAGTTGGGGCTCTTCAGCCTGGAGAAGAGGAGGCTTCGAGGAGACCTTAGAGCAGTCTTCCAGTATCTGAAGGGGGCCTACAGGAAGGCTGGGGAGGGACTATTTACAAGGTCCTGCAACGACAGGACAAGGGGCAATGGGTTTAAACTGGCAGAGGGGAGATTTAGACTGGATGTTAGGAAGAAGTTTTTTCCAGTGAGGGTGGTGAGGCACTGGCACAGGTTGCCCAGGGAGGTTGTGTCTGCTCCCTCCCTGGAGGTGTTCAAGGCCAGACTGGATGAGGCCTTGAGTAAGCTGCACTAGGCAGGGAGGTGTCCCTGCCTATGGCAGGGGATTGGAACTAGATGATCCTTGAGTTCACTTCCAACCTTACCGTTCTATGATTCTATTCTATGATTCTATAAACTGTTTTAAGAGTGGTTCCCAATATAAATGTCCTGACTAGAAGGCTTTCCCCTCCCAGCTTATAGACACAGCAATTTGCTCTCTGAAGAACAGTTTCATGTCCTTGTATTTCTTTGAAGTGTCTGAGAAACACTCACCCTGTGTGTGTCTGTGTGTGGCTGGCTTCACTGTACATTTAACATAGGGAATTTTTCCTACTATATGATGTTCTAGAAGACATGTCATTCTGGCTACCCTGGTGTTACAACTGTGTCATACAAAAGTGTTTTGAGAATTGCTTCTGCAGAAGACACACATATATTTCAGCAGGTGAAACTGAGAGAAATGGGGTGTGTTTGTTCTGAATGGAGCCGCTAAAGGTCATTGAAAGAAGTTTCCACACAGTAAAAGTCATCCAGCTGGAAAAACAAAAATATCATATTCTGCTCTCCAGTTGTGGACCTCTCCATTGAAATCAACTGGTCTTGAAAAAGAGAAGGTAGAGGTAGAAAACCTCCCCACTTGCCCTAGCTTGTCCTACCAAAGCCCCAGACAGTGTGTCACTGCAGGTTACTATGGAGTTATTGAATGAAGGCCAAGAAGCTTGTTCTGCTGATCAATACCTCTGTGTGTGGATGCAGATGCAGACCTCAGCAGTGGCTGTGTATCTCCTGGAGGTTCCCCTCCAAAACTTGTGAAACAATGCAAATAAGGGGTGGGTGCTCAAGACGAATAGACATTTCCTTTCTGCATCTGCCACTTGGTTATGATAGCCTCTCTTTTCACATCTGTGCTTTACACCAGACTGCTAACAAGTAACAACCACACACACACACACAACAAATAAACAAACAAACAAAAAAAAAGGTATCAGTAGGAACAGCTTTAAATGGAAATAAAGAGATGTGTCTAAATCCTTTAGGCTGTTTGGGATGTCTCAAGTGATTTAGTCTGGCTGTATCTGTACATTAAAACGTATGAGGGCACTGAGGTTCAGCACTTATCCAATTAAAATGTTAGAAGAGTCCCAGGGTTGCTTCAGACCAAGCAGAGCTCTTGCAACATGGTCCCCAGGGAATGACTCAATAGTTAGCACGCTGTGTGGAGCCTTTTCCATCAGCGCTGTGGACATAGACACCCTATTTGGAGGGTGAAAGGGCTGAAAAACGTGGAGCAGGGCTCCCCACCAGCAGGCAGCAGTGCCAGGATATATCATTTAACAGCACAGACATGGCAAAGAGGCTGCTTTCTCCATGGCAGGTCTTTGCTGTGACAATAAAGAGCTAAAACCCTGCAAGATATTTTCCAGTCAGGAGTCTGTACTGGATGAAGATGTGCTTGGGGCGATACACCACCTCATGAGTCTGGTCTTCATGTAGACATCCTCATGATGAAGCTGTCCTGGCTGTCTGAGGGTGAGCTGCAAATACAGATTGGAGGGACAGCAAGCTACGTGTCTTGTTTGATGCCATCTCCGCCTTTAATCAGGTTGGAATAAGCACACTGGAGATGGAGTCCTTGAGGTACCACCAAGCCCCTTCTTGAGTATTGCTGGAGAGGAGACACTCCTCCCCTAGCTATAAGTGGGGAATGTGCAGATTCCATCACACCCACTCCATATGCATGAGTCACAATAGGATTTATTTATCTCAGCATGGAGCAGCCCCAAGATGTAAGAAAAGCCCGTTAGATTTTACCTCATACAGTGCAAGAAGAGGCTGCAAGGGGAGAGGAGCTGGTGATTGGTTCAATTTTTAGTCTTTCTGGGTTAGAAACAGTGGAAATGGTGGTGAGGGTTAATGCCCTAGTGCTGACTCCAGTAGAATGGAGTTGCATCAGCTCTGTTAAAGCGTAAGGAGACAGCCAATGAAGTTTGTAGGGTTGTGGGTCCATGGTTTCTCTCCCTCACCTCTGAGAAGAGGCAGAGAGGACAAATACATGAACCAACTCTGCTTTTAGGAGGTTTGAAGCTGAAAACTTCTCACAAAATTTTATTTCTTGCAAGATGAGATGTGTGTCTGAGGGGTCTGTATCACAAATCAGAAAGTAGCAGGTTTAAAACAGGCTTTCCAGGGAATTTTTGCATTTCGGGGGGGCTTGGAGTGAATGTAGCAAGTGATGAAGGGAGGGGAACCATTACCTGGCCTTTTGCTGTACATCCTGTCCTGAAACAGGAAACAGAAAACCAAGGGCTTTGTTCATCACCCTCGTGCTGAGAATAAATGCTGACAGAGTGTAAAGTGCTGCATCCTTGGAGGAATCTAAGATGATCTGTTCCTTCCCTTGATTCCTCGAGGTCTTGCCCTCTGGGCCCTTTTGGGGCAGGCATACCAAGATCAGCCCAGGGTTTGAGCTCTGTTGTGGGTGCTGGGGCTGCAAGGTGGCCTTAGGAAGGGGACAGGGGAAAGGACAGGTCAACATCTGGCAGCTTCTGCACCCCACAGTACCTTTTGCCTTTGGCTTCCCACGCCTCCATCCTCCCCTCCAACAAATACATTTGGATCTTCTCCTGAAAAAGAAAGATACCACACAGATGGAAAAGCCAGCAACCAGCGTTCCTGAGAGGCAGGTCCAGCCATTGCTGGGCAGTGTTATGCTCTCTCTCAGGGTATTACCCCTGCATTGGCCATGGGTAACTGGATCTGTGATAGAGTCTGATCCTCCCAAGCCTTTAATTGGATGCGTGAAAGGTCCAAAATACAGCTCACTGTCATGCTTCCCCCAGCTATGAGATGCGCAATCTTCTTGTCACACGAGGGCACTTCCCGACGAACCCAACCCCCTTTCTACCCTCTGATACCACCCAGCTTCCAGGCCAGCAAGTCAAGGAAGACCCTTTGCAAAGGAGCCCTCTCAGCTGAGCAGGGTGCTGGTGGAATATTGAATAGCTTTTCAGACATCCCCCTTCTTTTTCTGTTGTACAAAGAGAATGCCACAGTTAGATGAGAGGCAAAAGGCAGTGGCAGAACAATTAGGGAACAGTCGCTCCCTTCTGTGGGATGGAGCTGCGGGACAGGACTGGGATGAACGTTCTGCAAGGTTCGTGCAAACTGGAGCGTGAATACGAGCGTGCGGGGAGCACCTGCGTGTGCCAGGCAGCAGCTGGGGCAGTGCTCCTGGTCTGGAGAGGCTGGTGTGGTTTTTCCAAGGTTCCTACTATCCTCACCCCTCCCTCCACCTCCGGTTTCCACCGTAAACAGCAGCAGTTTTCCTCTGCAGCACTGGGGCTGGGACAATACGCCACGGATAAGTGGGCCTTCTGTTCCCAGCTGCACCGGGTCCAGGCTCTCCCCAACCTGCAAGGCTTTTGCTTTCCTCTCCTCTCTTTTCCATTTTTTTTTTTCTTTCTCCTTCCCCCTTTCTTTCCCTCTTGTAAAATCAATTTGCGGACAGCTCACTCATTTTTCCCCCTTGCAAACTTATTAGCTATTCAGCCCCCGCGAACACTCGTAAGCATCCTTTGTCCCAGGGAGGGCTGGAGACCCCTTCATTAGCAGTGATTACTCTGAGCAGTTTGACAGCCTCCCAGCCCGCTTACAAGACTTTCCCATTCAGCCCTGCCCGGGGCTGCCCCGCTTCTCAAAAGAAACGGAAATATTCAAACACTTCTTCCCTTCTCCCTCCCCACCCCCGGTCGCCACCAGCTGAAGAGAGGAAAAGCTGTTTCTCTTCTCCTCCCTCCCCACTCACTTTACTTTTGATACAGTATTTTTCATTCTTTGTTAAACCGGAGAGAAAGGGGTCAAGACAGACTTTTTAGCGACCTTTTCCTAAGCGTTTTGTTTAATGTAAACACAAGTTCCCTTTCCTCTTCCCCTATTATTATTATTATTGTTATTATTGTTGACATTGTTATTATTGTTGTTATTATTATTGTCATAATTGTAATTGATGTTGTTATTGTTACTAATACTACTACTATTTTTAAAGCAGACGAAGGCTCAGGAGATCATTGCCTTGGGCTGATCTTTAGGGAACAGAAATGCTGAAAATGCCAGAGGAAACGAATTTCCCTTCAGTGCGGGGAAGGAAAGGACAGGAGAAACCAAACCAAACCAAACCAAAACACAAAACAACCCCAAGCCCAACCAGGTAAGGGTGAAGCAGTTTTTTTCGTGGGTCTTAGGGGTATAGCCAAAGGCGGACGGCGCAGCCCCGCAGAGCTCCGGCGGTGAACAGCAGGGCTGTAAGGTCAACTCCCCTGATACTCCCGCACCAAACAGGCCCTTGCACCGGGGCTACTTCTTTCAGGGCTCCGTGCTCCTGCTCCACTCCTCGTCCCAGCTGCTGGTTTGGAAGGGACCGTTTTATTCTTTCGCCGCTATTGGAGCACTGAGCATCCGCGGAGGGTCCCTCTACAGCCCGTTCGAGAGATCCAGCATCGTTTATACCGCTTAAACTCTTTGTCGAAATACATAATAATCATGCCGTTGCTCATTAACCAAATTCCTGGGGTTTTTTTTTAGTTAAAAAAAAGAAAACCCACGCTATCAGAGCCTGAGCGTGTATGTCTCCACCTTTCTCTATGTATTTCCCAAAGCTTTAATAACCCACAAGAAGCATTGGCTACTCTGCCCGCAGAAAATTGCAATATGCTTCACTGGTTCCCGAGACAGGGAAAAACAATACGGTATGTTTCAGGCGATTCCATTTTGAGGGCGAACCCCGCTTTTGCTCCTCAAAAAACCAAACAAACCAACCAAAAAAAACCCAACACAAAACAAAACAACCCAAAACCAAAACAAAAAAAAAAAAACCCAAACAAAACAAACAAACAAA
>VWZE01018361.1:128409-187812 GCA_013396675.1 Eubucco bourcierii
TTTTTTCTTTTTTTCCCCCTCGCTATTGGGAAGCGATGCAAAGCAAACAAAGCAGAACCCTCGGGTCACAAAGCCCTCGTTTCTGCAGACTCAGAAACTATTTAGGGTTTTTTTTTGTGGATGCCATAGTGATAACCTCGGATTGGAAGTCCTTGTAGTAAATAGATGGGCTAAATGTCCTGAAAAGCTTCAGTAAGGACCAGCTCTTGACAGTCCCTAGAGGGAATTAACCGGGAAGTCCCTGCTGGCTTTAACCAAAGTCTGTCGAAATGACTGACAACCTTCCGGGTGAGCTCGGGTCCCTGATCTGTGGGAACCTTAGACTGCCTTGACGCTGCTACTTAAGATACTGGGACAGGGGAAGGTGTTAATGAGCCTCATTGAAGTTACCTACTACTTTGCTGTTAAATTTCTTTGTCTAAGAGGTGTGGGAGTGTGCTTATCTTTAGAAGAATTGCCTTAAAGCGATTTCTCCTTAGGTTTTACTAAATGTTTTGGGAAGGGGAGCTTGTGGAGTTTATCGGAATTAAAGTGTGCCTGGAGAGCAGTACAGGGAGAAGGCTCTCGCTCCACCAAGACAGAGAGATGTAGGGAAGGACAAAGCTGTCAGCAGGGTCCATAGAGTAGAGGCTGCAAACATGTGGCTTCCAAGAGAACATGCCGTTTTCCACTTATCTCTCTCTCTTTTCTTTTCCCTCCTTCATTGCTGACCTGAAACCAGGTAGGTCAGCTGTTTCTTTTTGAAGCTGCATTTCTTGTTGGTTGAATTGACTCGCATCGCATCTGGCCGACACCGGTGCTGCGAGTGGCAGAAATAGTTTTTTGTCTCTTCTATTCTGTTTCTGTTTTCCTCGTCTTTTCATCTTTGCTTTCAGCAACCATGTTGATTTTTTTTTTGTTGGTTTTTTTTTTTTTGTCCTCCACCCTGTCTTTGTTCCCCTAATCTCACTTAATTTGCTTTATTTATGGTATTTATGGATAGTCTTAAATGCATCCTCTTCCTCAGTCACCTCAACAGCAAGTTAAAAACAACTCTGTTGCTACTGCAGTTTGATGGCAAGTGTCATGTTCTGCTTTCTGCCATCCTTGGGCTACGCATTTTTTTGCCTTGTAATACTGGACATCAATAAATAAATAAACAGAGACGATTTTGTTAACACAACTTGTGCTCAGGTGAGCAGTGAGGCTGCCCTGCACATCCGACCTGCCAGGGCTGGTGACACTCCCCATCATCTTCAATGCACAACACTGTTCCAGGACGTGAAGTGTGACATTTTAATACGGATTTGAACTGTCAGAGGGCTGGGCCGCATGAGAGCTAACGGACTGCAGGAAGGTTTTATATACAATCGCTACTCCAGGGTCAGCCACATGCTGGGGTTCGGAGGGTGGGTGAAGCAAGTTACGTGCTGAAGCCTCTTAACTTTGTGTAGCATCCCGGTGTGTGTTTCACTCCCCAGGAGGTCTCCAGGAGCTACCTACCCCTCTTCCAAGGCCTCTTCTACTTGAGGCAGTCCGGCTCCCGCCCACCTGCGCGCTCTCCCCAGTAGATGGAGCATCTTCATCGCTTTTCACCCTCGGTTGGTGCCGCTGGCTCGGCCCCAAGCCTCGCAGCCCTTGGAAGTCTTGATCATCACCTCCTAACTTTAACTCTCACTGCCACAACAAACGGGTGGGTTTCTGGGAAGGTAGAGGCAGGCACCCCGCTGATGCGCCCCCGAGGATGGAGAGGGTTGCGGCTTCTGGCGGTGGGATCCGTCGGACATTGATGGCTGATCAGCTAGCAAAGCATCCTCAGCCCCTTCTCCCGGCAGATGAAACTGCTCCAGGTTTCTCTGCGGAAAGCCTGGCCTCTGGCAGCTGCCACCCTCGCCCCAGCCATCCCCGACAAGGAAGGCAGCGAGGCGCTGAATGGGAAGTGGCACCTCCACACCGTTCAATCCACGGGGCTCAACCCACTGCGCAAGAGGCCGGTGCTATAGCTTGGCTCCGCACTCTCTTGCTCTCTTTCCGCACCCGGGGGCGCGAGCGGCTGCCCGGGCATTTTCCCGCCTCGCTGAAGGAAGGGGCTCTAGTCGTCGCCGGCGGTGAAGGAGAGCTACCAGACGGTGACCACGTCCTGAGAGGGCTGTAGGTGTGGAAGTTTCCTCCCCGGGGTAGGTTGGGGGCAGCTCTAGGTTGCCCCTATTCTTGTCCAGGACTGCGGGGATGAAGCTAAGGCAGTGGGGTGGTAGCCATACTCTGTCACCCTGTGCCTGACGGCCTCGAGTGAGGCTCTTGGCGGCTACCATGACCCTCCTTGCCCGTAGACTTCTGTTAGCATCTCAGACAATGAGAAGCGTCAGGCTCTGGCCACTTTCTCAGGGCTGATGGCCTCTCAGAATGCAAAGGGACCACCTATCCTCCCAGGTCCTGCTACCCTTCTCCGTCAGGAGAGCCTCATGCCTCATTTTTGTGCCGCCATGTTATGGCCCTCACCTGCAGCCCTCCAGTATCCCACAACATGGGTTTTCTCCCTATAATTAAAAAACAACAACAACAACAACAACAAAATTTAGTTTTTAAATTCAGGGAATTCAGGGAATAATTTGCAGCAATACCCATTTGTTTAGAATGTGCCAATCCAGTAGATGTTTGACTTTCAGAGGACTTCACAGGCATGTCAGTAGGTAGTCATGAAGGCAGGGTACACAATGCACTGTGGCAATGTGCTTTAGAAAAAAAATCTTCAAAAATATAAGTGTGAGAAACAGGGACTTCATAAACGAAGAGCCTTATAGTTTTAACTCAGATGTAGTAACCACAGTTGTCATTGGCCAAGAGAGTGGCTTGATGATGTTAGAAACAGTGAAGACAAAAGTGACTGTCAAAAAGATGACATTTTCACCTTCAAGGTAGTGTTCCAGTCTTACCTCAGGGTTCCTATAACTGGTGCAGAGGAGTGGGAGAGGAACACAAAACAGCACAGTGAAAGAAACTTCCCCCCCCCTTTGTTTTTAAAAAGAGAAAAAAAGTTAGTCTAGAAATGTTAACTCTACTATATTTCAAGAAGAATCATATAACTGGTCACTTAAGGGAATCTTAAAACAGTAATGAATAGCATGAGGGAAATACAGCTTTCACTCAAAAGAGCTCTGCTGGAAAGAAAATTATTTGTAGGATTTATGTAAGCCAGAATAAATTAACACTGTTGCACAGCTGACAGTGGGTAGAATTGAGGAAGAATTTTACCTCATAGATTAGAGGTATTTTTCACCTTTTCGTGAAGAACCTAGGCAAATGTGTTGGCAAATGGTATATAAAGCTACTGCTGTAACTCTGCTATGAGAAGTGGCAATGTTATGATAAAGGTTAGATAATGGTTAGAGACTCCATCAGACAGTTTTTCTGCGGTTTACACACTCAGTGCAGTCTTATAATGTTTTATTACCACAACTGAATTCCATATAATTACATTAAAGTACAAAAATGCGAGATGCTTAATAACTTTTCTCTTGTGGCAACATTCTGGGTAGCATCATTAGAAGTAATATATGAAGTTTGAAGCTCATTTACCTATCGCTAAATATTACATATTTCTCTCTAACAAAAATAACAGCCCATATGAGAATAAACTCTGAATATTTAATCCAGAGTTGGCTAATGGTTGCATGCTGCTTTTCTATCCAGTAAGACCAAGAATAAGTCTTTACTACAGTCATATCCTGGAAGTTATCAATTATCCAAAATGTAGATGTCTTTTGTTTCAGTCTGGTGTTAACTACTGTTTTAAAATCTACAACCAGTTTAAAGATTATTAGTGCAATAGAATCTCTCAGCCCTTTCTCCTAGTGACATGTTGCTTGTAATTGACAACATAGAATAGTATTTTTCATTTGTAGTTATTTGCCATTTACTTCATTTGAACTATCCATAGTAGCATGTATTCTACATATGTATGATTTTGGAAACGTTGTCATTTTCTGCAGCTTTACCAGCTTACATAAATTGTATTGCAAAGTTAAACACAAAAAAACCTCCCCAACTCAACAAACATTTGAGTCAGTTCTGTTTCTCTTTTCTACAAAAGCATTCAAAAGGTAGAATTAATTATAACTTAGTGGCTCAATGATAGCATAGTTTGTGTCTTAATAATACACAGCTGTGCAGTTTGCTTGATTGCTAAACTTTGTGTTGTTATATGTAAACTAATGAATAGAAACTTTTTTTTGCTGTTTAGTATTTGTGCTTTTTATTTTGTATTCATAAGTGTACCAGCTGTGTACTACCCAATGTTTTGCAGCTTTTATGGGAGATACTGGGAAAAAAAACCAACCCTAACACTGATAAGCTCTCTCTAGAGAACAGTTTTTTAAATATATGCTCCTGACTAATTCTTGCATCCAGAGGAATTACTTAGCATCTCCTTTCATGCCATGTGAAAGTGAAAATATTCTGCATTGACCTGTGGCTTGATGTAGTATTTCTTAGTATTTTTTCTTAGCGTTTTCAGAATTTCTTTTCTTTGCTCTCTTAAGTGCTTCCAGGCACCAGCAACTAGGGTTTTAAGCTTTTAAATACATTTGGTAAAACTATTATCTTTCTCAGAGTTTTTATCAGAGCCTATACTAATCTAGTCACTTGGATTAGGTGTTCTGATCCTCACTTAACTATTAGGCAAATTCATTTCTGTCAAACATCCAGCATTTTAAATGCTTTCCCCACCCCCTCCCATTTCCAGTCTCAATGCTATATAGTATGTAGCTTTAATGCCACTTAAGTTAAATTCTGCAGTTGTTTTCTATTCCACTTTATCCTGGATTAGTATCTCATCCTCATCACCAATTTGTTGTAGCTTTACTTTTTACACAGTACTAGAATTGTGAGGAAGCTGTTGTGGAACAGGTAAGTATCAGATAACTTTGTTTAATGTGGAGCATAACTGAGTAAACAACATTCTGATTAAATGTCTATTGCATCCTTTTTAGTGGACTACATGACTCCCAAACTGTTTAAAGCCCCATAACTAAATTTCTACACATAGCAGCACTATCCAAACAGAAGAATGGATTTGTAATAATCTGCTTTCTGTTGTGTGTGAAGTCTGTCTTTAATCTCACTTAGACGTCTGCAATCATAGAATCACTTAGGTTAGGAAAGATCTTTAAGTCATCGCGTCCCACAATAAGATATACTTTCTGATTTAAATGCGCATTAGTTATGATGGTAGTAGTGTACAGAAAGGGTAAGTAGCTTTTCCATTACCAACATCACTGTTTATAGGCTTAGTAAACCAGCAGGAGGAGAGGCTACACATTTTGTACACAAGCATGTTTTCTTCATGCCTTCTATGAACAGCTCTCAGAGAAGTGCTCCAGGAACAAAGCTTCACCTAAATGACACATTTCCTTTTTTCTAACTTTGCTTCACAGTTTCAATGAGTCCACTACCATTCCCACTCAAAAATTTGGCTTGTATACTAATTCAAATACAGTTAAAACTTCCACTTTCTTCCTTTAATCTTAAAATATATGGTATTGTCTTGCAATTTTGACTTGTTTGTTGTATCAGTAAAGCTTTCGAGTGTGTAAATCCTCAAAGTACATTTTTCTTTCCTAGTTCACAGAATGAGTGACAGGCTTTTGAGCAACTTAGACAAACTTCTGCTTGAGCTTGGTAGGTTATTATATAAAAAATAATTACAGTATGTAGAGTGATGTTTTCTCCTTTAAACAATTATATTAGCTTCAAATAAATACATTATGTAAAGGTTTTGATGTTAGCCTACAAAATGTTTTGTTATCTATGAGGTTATGGAGAGGGGTGCTAATAGCTATTTAACAGTAAAATTGCTATTTTGTTAAACTCTTTGTAATTGCTTGTCCAATTAGTGCTGCACAACAAACATTTGTTTCACAGCTCAAATCATATATATATTTGTGTGTGTGTATGTATACAAAAAGGTGTTTATTTTTTTCTTAGTTTTTCAGATAGAGCAAACTACTTATGCTAAGGAACATGTGACTCAACAGATAAATTGTGAGTAGTGATAGATTATCATTTTATTAGGCATTGAACACGCTGCTTTTGTTTCATTTGTCCTGGTACACATTCTGTGTTTCAGAGGCGGAAGCAGGACAAATAATGGAAGCTGTCCTGTGTCCTGCTCTCACCCTACCTCATCTTTTGCCATCAACACTTGTTCATTCTCTTGAGTAGACTTTGCTTTTGCTTGCTACTTGCTTTTGCTTGCTACTTTCAGCCAATGCTGCTCAGCTGTCTCGTGGACAGCCAGTTTCATGCTGCGCCATTTCCTGCTCTTACTCTGTAGCTCCTCACAGTCACTGGCAGTCCTTTGATTCAGCTGTGCTTGCTCAATGCATCTGCCACTTGCCTCCCTTTCTTTCTTCATGGTTTTTGTTCTTTCCAGATTTGGACTTTTGCCTCACTGTTTCTTCTCTTTTTTCTGTTTTCTTAAAATAAAGAAGGTTCTCTCAGTTGCTGCTACCTACTCAAGCCTGGTTCTCCTTTTTTCGCAATCAAGCAGCTGGTGATTTTATTTGAAAATAAAAATAGTAGACCCAATGAGAAAGTCTTGCTCCACATCAGATTCTTTCTCCCCTTGCCAAGACTTACAGACAGCATAATACTATGGAATTAAGGGCAGACTTTAAAAAATGATGCTATTCTGGAGTCACTCACAAAAATGGTTGTGGTAGAGAAATTATTCTTTATACAGTCTGAGGACATCTGTGCTCATCACGGGTACTTTGTAGGTATATAGTGAAGCTTCAGGAAAAAAAAGAAGACAGAATTCTGGTTTAATTTGTGTTCCTTTTGATGTCAACATTTGAAATAATCTTGGCTGAGATGTCCAAGTTGGTACTTATTCATTAAGATTACTCATTATATCCTTAATGAATAATTAAGATTATTCATTAAGAATATGAAATCTTAAACATGAAAATACCTGTAACAGTAAATCTGGCACACCTAGGATTTATTTTAACTCTTCAGTTATGCAGTTGAACTAAGAGTTGATTGATTATTATTTTTTTTAGCATTTATGCAAATTTACAGTAAATCAATATGCTTTAAGGAAAAATCCAAAGCCTGTGTAGTCATATGTCCTAACCATTGTGTTCAGCTCAAAGATTTCTAAATATGTGTGAACTTGCTGCCAACATTCAGAATTTGAAGTTTTGTTTCTTTCAAAAATTTGTCCAGAAATGGTTCCATTGGTTTAATTTTGTCTCTGTCTATTACTTGGCAGAAGAACAGTTGCAGCATTCAGCCTTGGACTTTTAGTATGAGATTCATCAGTCTTTTTGGCTAGAGTCTGTTTTTATAATCAGTGGAGGGAAATAGGCACTTTGAGGGTGTGATTTGTATTATCCTGAAGAAAGAGCATAAAGTAGGTTAGATAAAGTAAGCTGCAAAAAGTGTCTGCTTGTCTGTGCTGAGTGTAGTTGTAGCCATAAGTGTCTAGTTCTGAAGCAGGTGCCTGCATTGTAAAGCTGGGTGAGACGGATCTCATCTGCAGGGTCCTTGAGAAAGCAAACGGTGAGTAGAAGAGCTCACACCTGTCACAGAAGTGTTCATTTATAGAAAATACTAAGTCAAATGTTAAGGGTATAGCTTTTCTTAAGTAATAGATATTTTGTTAATACAGTTATCTTGTACCTTGCTAAACCTCAAACTGTCATCTGCTGTATACTTCCAAATACACCTGCTTTTTAAAAAAAAAATTTATTTTTTTTTACAGAAAATGAAGCATATACCAGTTGTCCAATAGTTAGGCTTCATGCTAAGTAAAAGCAAATGACTGACTTGAAAATACTAAGATACTGAAAATACTAATTGAAGATATTGAGATAATTCAAGCTATTAAAATACATTGAGAATATTTTGTTTTTCATGGACTGGTATTTCTCCCAGAAGTGGGTTTTTCTGGTATAGATGTAGTTGGCATTTAAAATTAATATATAGCAATTTCTGCAAAACCAGACCCAAACTTCAGGATGATCTGAAACTCTAGAGCAGTAACTCACATGACTCAAGACATCTTGCATAACTGAGATGCCCTTCCTGGTTCAGCAGATGAGGAGAGCTTAGTCTCTGTGACTGACTTCTGTTTAGGCAACAGGGCAGCAGTGATGCCAAGGCATGGTTTTGCACTAATAGATCTAAAACCTTGTATGAAAAAAATCAGAAATAGCAGAGGTAAAAAAAGTGCATGTAGCTGTGCTCACGGCATTGCAACGCGAGCCTGCACAATTGGTCTCACAGCTTTTACTTCTGAAAGAGAATACTGATCATGTTTAACAACATGGATGCTCCACTAATCACTCATTTGAAAAATGTTAGCAGCTGTCTGCTGTTAGAAAAAGCAGGATTAAGAATCTACCTTAAGAATCTCTACAGTTACAGTGCCTAAGGATTTGTCCTTGTATTTTTTTCATTAATTAAACTCTGTCTTCTATGTTTGTTTATCCTGCATTGCACATTCCCATCCTGAGTAATTTCCTTTTTATTTTAATTTCTCTATTTCTGTGTCTAGTAATAATTTGCTTATATTCCTCTAGTGATGTTTTTATTTCTCCTTTTTTGTAGTCCACTTTTCCACTCAAAATATTTGTGTTTTTGGACTTCCATAAAAGAAACCAAAAGTTTGATGACACTTTTATTTCAAGCAACTTTTGTATTGTAGTCTCCCCAGCTGTGAACAGGGGCAAAGTGGATTACACTCTCTTTTCCCTGTATCCTTATTGTAGTGTCCACAAACACTGTGGACTTCAAAACAGAAGAACTCCCAGGTTCAGCTCTAGCTGTTAAGACTGCTTTGCTATCTACTACCAAGAGTTAACTCAGTTTTATATAGACTGGGATGCAGAAACAGCACAATCTTCCAAAGTCAGTGTCATAATAATAAATGATAATTACTGTGTAACATAGTTGAAACTCTTAAGTTTTTGACTCACTTTATTGTTGCTTTGCTCAGTTGCGGGCTGTTCACTCATCTGGCCCTCTCAAAATAAAATATTTTGGATGTAATTTTTTATAATTCTGAATGTATACTTTTATTTCACAGATGTGTTGAAAATACATATTCTTATTTTTTAAATTTATTTTTTAATTTTAGTGCATACTGCAAAAATAATGGAAAAAAAGAATGAAATTGCTAGGTTGGAAGAAAATATAAGTAACAGCAATGATGCAATTGCTGATTTGCACAAGCAAAATAAAAGTAGTAAAGAGACCTGCAAGGCGTAAGTATAACTTAGCCTTAGTTATGAATTATATTAACAGTCAGTGAGGGGATAGTATAAAATGATGTGTGTGTGTGCTCTGGCAGGAGTGATGTTAAAGAAAACTTTAGTAACTTTTCTGTATTTTTCAAGCTGCAAATCATCAGGTACAAAAGTAGCAGTATTACCTATCCCCTGAAAATGTAGGTTATAGAAACCAGGATACAATTAAGGTGGTGGGGTTTTTTGTTTGGTTGGTTTTTTTAAAAATTAGAATCAACAGGTTGCAGAGACCATAGGTACTGTCTTTGCACCATGCGAAGTACTAAGGTGATGCAAACATAACTTTTCTATATTTGGATGCATCTGAGTTCTGTCAAATTTGGACATTATTAAGAATTTTTTTTTAAAGTGTTTTTTTTGTTTGCTTTTTGTTAACTAAAAGAAGTTAATAACTGTCAGTGACAATTCTGAATCTGGCTTCCTGCAATGGAATCTTTCTATTCTTAGTTGACAGTGCATTTTGCACTACTTTTTGCCCTACAGATATTCTTTCCTATGTTTTTTTTTTGTTGTTGTTCTATAGATACTCTCTTTCATAACTGTCTCCATGCACAGATATAAGTGTGCTTCTAATAGCAGATTTTGGTGTAATTTTTACTGCAGATTGCCAAATACTGCAGATCGTCAAAGTCACACTGTTCTGGTGAAGGCAATGGTATACAATTCACAGATTATAGGAAAACTTCCGTCAGATTATTAGTGTAAATTTCAAATGCAGATCACTTTTGGATCTTAGCAATTAAAAGCTTCTCAAGCAAGAATTTGTTTACAAGGAGTTTTTTCTTACTGACTAAAAAGGCAAATCTGTATTTGACAATACAGAGAGTTTGGTCCAAATGATACAATCCTGCCTTTTCACTGTGTTGCAACCTTCATCTGTCCATGAACTGCCTAGCTCTTTGGTGGTCGAAGTGATGAATTGTTAATAAATTTATGTCTTCTGTTTTCTTGCAATTCTGTACCTAGGGGTAATGAATAATAAATTAAAAAATGAATAAAAATGTCTCCAACATAAACTTTAAAAAAAATATGTGAATGAGGAGTGTGGGTTTTCTAAGAACAGAAAAAGAAGTAAAGGTAACACTGGGGCCCTGTCTAGGTTTGTTATGAACTCTCTGAAACCAGAAGAAAGAATGGAATCATTAGTGATTTAAGTGGGTGTAGTGGCTATCTGTTTGCATCAGTTGTCATCCCATACTGATTTGTAACTTTAACATGTTAGGAAAACATTTGAACTTGACAAGAAAATCCTAATTTTCCTTTGCATTATATTCTTGCCTCCGCTGCAGTATAAAATGAACATCTGTGAGTTTCTGAAACCTTTCACACTACTTCCTCAGATACTTTTCAAAGTTTCAAATCTATTTGCAAATGACAAGCTGTTAAGCGATGCAAATAAATAAAAAATGAAGGGTAGAACTAAGGATCTGATCTAAATTTTAATCATTGAATTCAAAGAGTTTGGCTCAGGTCCTACAAAGAATAATTAATGGCATTAGTGTAAAGAGACTGAAAATGAGATGTGACTCATTAATGAATACATGTATTCACAGAGGACAATGCTTGCAGAAGAGAAGAGTCTGTGTCTTAAATTATTGAAAATGTCATTTAACGACATACTGAAAACTGCGATAAACAAGCCCTAGCTATAAAACAGACAATTAGAACACTTAGGTACTAGAATCATCTTAAACATCTAAAACGTATTGTACTTGATACTTCACTTATACTGGCCATAATTCTAATGTTGGTTTTGTAAATCCAGATATAATTTTTGGAGTCATACTCAGCCTCATAGTTGACAAATTGCCAGTGCTTCCCAATAGGTCTTTCAGGGAAGCAACTTTTCATCTGTATCACTAGACGTTATAAGTATATTGGAGTATCTCTTTGAACAAAATGTGGAGGTTTTGTATTCAACAAGTCTACAGAAAATATGATAGATGAGGCAGGTGAAGTGGGGTGCTACTGTGTTTTTGTCTATGTAATAAAGAATCAAAGGCACAACATGACCAAAGAGAAACATGTATTTTTAGATAAGTGATATTTTTCTAATAACTTTTTTTTCCTCAAACAATTCAAACTAGAAATGTTGATCCCAGAACAATAAGGAGTGGTGAAATACGTCTGGTGGAACCTGTTCCAATTGTATTGTTTCTCTTCTGTTTTCAAAATTTGGATTCAAGGATGGTGAGATTTCTAGGAAATAAAAAATAAAAGCCAAATGAATTTGGAATGTTGCTAACTTGAAAAATAAATTATTTTCTTGACCTACTAGCTTTCAGAAAAGAGAGGATAATGATTTTTTTTCATATATACCCCAGCTAATGAAAGAAAGGACAAATAAATGTGATAACTAAGAAGAACATCTGTGAAACACTGATGCATTTACCAAAATTTTAGATGAGCTACTTGAATCCTGTGTTTACAAAACAGTGTTGTTGTACTGCTTATTTCTTTCATGTTGTGAAGGTTTGGGAGTTCCCCACCCCCACCCCCACCCNCAGAAATATACAAGGTAAAGGTAATACAGCAACACAACTCCCCTCCCAGAAATCAGAGACCCCAGGAGGGGCTCCCAACCACCCTTCCACCTTCTCCCCACCCCTGTACCTTACCCCAAGGTTTGCCTTACGTGTAAGGTAAATTAGGAGGATCGGCCAAGGGGGTTAGAAGAAAAGTGGTTAGTGAAAATTAATCAGCAGAGGAGTCAGAGCCCAGAAACTGCTAGATCCCACCAGCAGCTCCTGTTCCAGCAAGCGACAGAGAGAGACTGACTTATCTATTGTTTTGGTTAGTATTCCCAAACAATTCTCCAGCAAACATATGAGTGAAGTAGACATCATGATGTTTTCCTTTCACAGCCTATAGTGTAATTTTCTCTATTAAAATATTCCAATTAGCATCAAACCAGCACACATGTCTGCAGGATAGATGTGAGCACAAAATGCAACACACAACATGGTTTGCATATTGATTAAGAGAAGCTCTATGACTTTTGCACTGTCTGATTTTTTTGTCCTCCAAAGAAAGACACTGAGTTTGAGTAGCAAAGTTTGTATGCCAGTAGATTTTCATATAAGTATGTTTGTTTCTACTTTTATGAATCCCTAACCTTTAAAAATCCATCTTTCTTCTGAATTTGCAGTGATGAAGCAGTGTCTTGTGTTTAGATTTTTAATCACCAGTGATGTCAAACTATTTGTTCCCAACAGTGCTAAATTTCCTGAATGAAGGTTGGAATTTCTCAGTCAACTTTTTTTGTTGACCATCATTACTGCTGTTATAAATGTTGATTCTTTATTGTGTTGACTGAGCACCTGAAATACCTTCTTTTTTGTTCAAAGTTATTTGACTTCTGTTTAGCAAGTTAATTGTCAAGTCTTTGTACTTTGTTTATTTCCTTGATGGAATTACATTGTTAGATATTACTGAATCCTCTATTCTACCTTTGGAGTGATTGCCTAAATGCATACTGATATTTTATATTATTGCATACTATGAACCCTTTTTTGAATCACAGGGTATACTCACATCCAAAAATGCCCTGCAGTTACCCTGCTCATGAACACACAGTGCAAAGTGAGCCATATAGCCCCTCAGTTGTTCTCATCTCTCCAGTTATGAGTTATGTGGTGAATGAATTTTCTCAATTGCAACCTTGTTCTGTATTGCCATTTCTCCCCTCCTTTTTGCTGGGTAACTCTTTAAATGTATCTCTACTGTTCTACTTAGTCTCTTCAGCCCTTAGGGATTTTTCCTTCTTATATTTATACAATGTTTAGCTTTAATAGTATCTATATACATGTTTCTAAAATTGGGGTTTGTGTGTACATCTCCTAGGACAGATAGATTCACTCAGACAAACTTCATTGTGGGTGTTTACGTTGCCATAGAGTACCTTGTATTCTGGACAAAAGCTTCATTTATTGATCACTTTAAGCCCTGACTAGAGACAGGGTGCTGTTTTTCCCTATGAGTGGTTCCCTTGGAGGAAGCATGTTGTTTTTTAGATTGGAAATAGGATCTGTATCCTATACTATCCCAGTCTGTCAGATGATTCAGCCATCACCTGAATCTCAGCTCCCAGCACCTCAGAAGTTGCCTGCTGATAACCTGTCACTGCAGAGGTTATTCCCTCTGAGTGAGCAGAGTATGTGTCAGCAGCACACATGGCTATTTAGCTCAGTAGACTTAAATTTTCTGTCCTTTCCCTCACCTTAAAACACTTTGGTGGCTTTTAAGTGTTACTAAGGTGCTACCGGTTTAGAAGCTCCAGGCACCAGAGGTTTCTGACTTTGTTTCTTACCATCTTTAAGCGAGCAACATTCCAGCCATTTGTCAAGTTAGAACTTTCTGTGCAGATGTCTTTGTTACCTTAGCTGAGAGTATAGGAGATGTCCAGGCCTGGATGGCTTGTGACTCTAACAACATCATCCAGGCAGAAAGTTTTCTTTTAAAAGAGCCATTATGTGCCTCTCCTAAAGATCACATCTGAATCAGAAGGTTTATTTGCCCAATTTTCTGGAGTTCCCGCATCCAAGGAAGTGCTACCTCTAATACTTGGATGTTGAGAAAGTACTATTAGTACAAGTCATGTGGCCTTCATGTATTTCCTGACGCTGCTGTACTTTCAGTACAATCTATACCATCCTGCTGTAAGAAAATCACTTTGGTGGACTGCATCATAGGACCTTATAGGAGGCTCCTGAAATAAGAAGTAAAACCAAAAATTGGATTAATTGTATTTCAAGGCTTTTAGGGAAGCCACACAAGAGGAGATCCAGGCTAACCATTACAGAATGTGGAGCCGTGTTTGTGCTAGAGGAATTTAGTTAGGAGCTTGGACATTCAGCAGATAGTGTCTGGAGATGTGTTTCTGGAATGGATACCTTTAGCTGTGTAGGCATCCTGTGTCAACTGTGTGGAATATGAAAATATATGAGGATGAGGTAGAAAATATATGTAGACTTAGAGGTGAAAAAGAGTGTTGCTTGACAGCACCTAAGTTCATCTGTCTTCTGCCAGTAATTTATTATTAACTATTGGCTGGCATCTTTTCCTGTTGCGGCAGAATATGAGTTCAGATCTAGTCAGTAAAAGGTGGTATATATGTGGAACTGTGACTCCATGCTGTTAGGTCAGTTCTCCCAGTGTCTGGACTGTTGTGCTGAACGACAGTGTCTCTTTCTGGCTATTTTCTGAGCAGGACTTGCTTAGCGGGTGGAAGAAGTTCTGAGTCTGAGTCACTGCTGCTTGCATTTTGATGCCCGCTGGTGACAGCAATGAGAATTAAGTGGTGTGCATCTCTGTCAAGATTGTACATATCTAAAGGATTTACTAATGGCAGTGCTCTGAATACCTAACAGAAGTTTAGATGCCTAATTGCTTAACATTAGGGTCCAAAAATTTGTGAAACTCACTGTTTATTCATTTAAAAAATCCTTTATAATATTTATCAACTGTATATTCTTGAATTTGGACCTTTAAAATCTTAAGAAAATAAATGTATGCATATAAAAGCTTTCTGTGTTAAATCCATTTATGATTAATTTTCAAAATATCAAATAAAGTAACTTGATGTCTTCATTTCCAAATGGCTTTTGTTTGGGGAAAGACTGCTTACACACCTTCTTTTTATACTTTCTCCACAGCTGGAAGCCTACCTATGTAATTCTTAGCAAGCATGAAGAATATTTGAAAAATGAACTTGATTCTTTACAAGAAGCTGTAGAAAAAGAGAGGTATCTTTTCATGTGGGGTATGGTTTCTGGAAGTAGTACTTATTAGCCTGCCTAAAGCTGATCAGTCTGTGTCAAAAAGTTATAAACTTTTGAGGATGATATAATTGACTGAGTTAATTAAAGGATCTGCCTGTTTATATTAATATGAGGTCATATGTTATTTTCTAGGATAGGATAAAATCTAGCTTCTTCAAATCCAATTGCTTTCCAGACGCTGATTATTATTTTTTAGCATGTTGTTAAATTCCCTATAATTTCACACATAAAAACCCAAGTCACCCCCCACTCCCCCCACCCCCTCCAGTTAATGCTTTGGCTGTGGCAGAATATGAAATACCAGAGTGTATTTACCAGAAAATACACATGTTTTATCTATGAATATTTTTTGTCATTATTATGAAATATCTTCATGTACACTGTGATTTCTTGAGTTCCAGATGTTCAGGTGTGGGAAGACTTTTTAAAAAAAAATATGATTTTACAGTTTGTTTCTTTTTCAGAAGTATCATTTAATTGAATCTAAATGTTTAAATTTATATGTGGACTAAGTAAGATAACAATTAGGAGCATTCCTATAATTTTATAATTAATTTGTGAATATGAATTGCATAAAATTATTAGAATATACATGTCAGGTTTTTGTATACTGCTCTTTATTCAGATTAATCACACAGCATGCAAATTCAATATTTCACCCTGAAAATTAGGTTTAGTGGTTCAGGAAAGCCTGGTCTAAAACCACTTTGAGACCAGTTGTGGTCAAGATTCTAGTTAATATTAACTGCAAGTTAATTTCTCTTCAGTAAGTGGCATTTAAGTTGTTTCATGTTTATTAATTAGATTCTGCATTGTAAAGAAATAATTATTTATGCAGCATAGCTGCCTACATTCAGTGGAATAAGGAATGGTCTGTGGGGGTGTTCACTGGTATGAAATTTTCTGAGGTAAAACAGATTTTCATTTTAGTGAGGTTGCTCACCTTCACTCATCTGCTTGTGGAGGGGAATAGGCTGGTCAACTCTGTGGTGAAAGAATCATGGCAGACCCTTCTAGAAATCTAGAGACCAATGTAGAGGTGTAACGAGGTAATTTAAAATGTTGGCCTTGATTCTTTTATGAGTGTTCTTTTTGTCAGTTGTCCAAGAGAGCAGAAATAGCATGCCTGATAGTCTTTAATTAACTCAGTTAGTAGCTTATCTGTCTTCTTCCTGTTTAGGGCTCTGTATTTGGCAAAAAATCAGGCTAAATTGGCTTTCTATGAGTATATGATGAAGCCATTTAGGCTTTAACTAATTTGAGCTGACAAGCCAAAGAAGCATTACTTTTAAATTGCTTCTTTGGATAACTAGTTTCGATTCCAGCATGAAAGTGTTTGATCTGTTTTCCTGAGCTTAATTATAAGACATCATGACTATAAATCACAAAATAAATTTAATTCATGCATTTTATAAAAGTGGTCTCTTAAGAAGAGTCCTTCTATACTGAAGCATTTGATGATGTATTCGAATTAGTGAGATGTGCATTCAGCAAATTCTAAATATTTAAATTAGGAAGAAAAATAAGCACATTTAGAACTTTATATGTTGAATGAGCTTTTTAGCCTGGCATTTGGGGGCACTGAGGCCATACTGCTTGAGATGGGAAGATGTTTTAAAAAGATGGGCAGATCAGTTTGCGTTTAATTAGGCAGTTATTATGGAGAATTTAACCCCCCTATTTTTTTGTTATAATTGGTTTTGAGAACATAGAAGAAAGCTTATATAAACTGGAAGTTCATGCTGAACATAAAGGATATGAGGAATGGAAGAGGAATAAATAATTTTCCACGTAATGTTCAGGGAATTTGTGGGTGCTGTCCTTTTCCTGTTGTCATTAGATTAAAACTTTTTCTAGTTCTGAGTTCTAAAGAGCCTTTGTTTAACTATGTGAGTTAGAGGATGTGAATACTTAGGAAAACTACTAAAAATAGTGAGAAATACTCAAGACCGCTGTACCGCATATGGCCATAAACACAAATCTGTGGAAAATACAGTTTGGAAAAAAAAATATAAAGTCTGAGGGTTATTTTGAAAAGCTTGCAATGTAGCTCCCACAACAAATAATTTAACTTATTTGTATTTTTAAAATGTATTTGCAATACATTCTTAATTGTACATCAGTAAATTTGCTTGTTGCTTAATTATCATTCATAGTATCTATTAACTAAATTAAATAGAACTGAAGATTTTCCATCTTTCCTACTTGGAAAATTTTGTACAGCATATACAAATATTCAGTGACTCAAGAAACTTAGATTCCTAAGGCAATTTAATTTTCCTAAGCAAAGTAAATAAATTAATGTAATTTTCTACATGAAATGTGCGCAAGTGTCAGTTCCTGGATTCCAGAGTGTTGATCTACAGCTTCTTTCCTCTTGCCAGGTGTACTGAACTCTAGTTTACATAAGAGGAACTAATGTCTAGAGCATAGCTTTATTGGAAAATCAAGAGTTTTGGTGGTGGTGGTTTGGGATTTTTTGTGGGGGTTTTTTTTGTGTGGTTTTCTTGTTTTTGTTTTGTTTTGTTTTGTTTTTTTTCATCCCCTCTGTGAGTTTTCCTTTTGTAAGAGCAGAAGCTTCTACTGTTGAATCTAGACACAGTTTTTCCTGCCTTCCATTACCTGGGCCAGCCTGTGAGTAGACGGGAGTGCCTGCCTTTCAGTCATGCTGCGTGAAATGATTAATAGCAGTTTGAAATAAAAGTTATTATTTAAACAGGAATACTGTGTGCTTTGCAAGCTACAAGCTGCCCCTTGATGCAGGCTTGATTTATGGTGCAGGTAAACTTTCTGGCTTTAGTTGCTATAATGCAACATAATTTGTTGCACAAAAGAATTTCTGGCTAATCTACGTATCTAGTCATAAGTTATTGTTTTTAAATTTGCCTCTCTCTCCTGTTCATATAACCATATTCTAGAGGGTGAAATTTCTTTCACATTCTGTGATATCATACTATCATATTCTAATAACAAGTAACTTTGTGTGTATTTCTCGGTTGAAGGACTGGTCTGTGTTGATGGTGCATGCTGAGCATCTGTAGTTGAAATAGCTCTTACAAACATGTGATATCTGCATAAGCACTATTGGATTCTTATTATGTATTTTGCATATGATTGCATTTGTCTTTTCTTTTCTTTTCTTTTCTTTTTTTTTTTTTCCAGGAATAAGTGACATAGAATGTAGAAATTTGAAAAACCAGGGCATTTTAGTTTATTAAGCACTTATTAAGTGCTATCAAATGCAGAGGGAAGTGTAGTTATTTGGCTTAGGATATTATTATTTATAATTTTGAAAACTATTAGTAATTAACTCTTGCCTATGTGGAAAATACAGACTTCTTGCAGTTCTATGCTTAGATTTCCTCTGCATGATGTTAAGAACCAGAATTAGTTCCCTGATTCCTTTCTTAATTATTGAGATTTCCCAACTGGCATCACTTTTGTACTGGAAATTACCTGAAATAAAAATTATGTCTAGGAATATTATTGGTGTAATAAAAGACTCATCTCAAGGAGTTAGTTGAACATTTGATCTGTCATTAGCAATCTATCCTGCAAATTCCATGCTTGAATAAGAAAACCTGACTAAAAATTAAGTCTTTTCCAGTCAGACAGTGACTACACTGTCATTGATTTAACACTAGAGGATGGCTGTTCTGTGGAACAGGACTTTCTTTTTTTCCTTTTATTCTAAACATAAAATTGATCAATTTTGTTTTATTTGCTATGACTTTTTTTTTCCCCTCCAAAAGCTATTAAAAAGCTTAAAGATATCATGAACATTAATTACTGCTACTCACTTTAATAGTTTGTAGCTGTGTGTTCACATGAAGTCAGTGAAATGATATTAGTATAACATTAATTTAAAGGGCAGTCCTACAAGTTGAGCATTCTGGCTCTTTGCCAGTGAAACACTGAAGTGTTTGCTTAACCTTAAGCATGAATAGTCCTATTGTTTTACTGTGACTAGTATGTGCATTTAAGGCTTCTCTGAGTCGGATTACTCAGCATGTCCTTGGAGGCAGCTCTTAGTCTGGTGATGCATCATCAGACTGTTCTAAATATGGGATGCTAGGCCAAATTGCCTCTTACTGTAAGTTTGATACAGCTCCAGCGAAACCAGTGGAGTTGTGCCAATACACAAGAGCAGATAATTTGGCCTGCAGCGAGTTTCATGAGAATTACACAGGAAAAAAACATTTCTTTTCTGATGGGCTGCCTTTAGATGTGTTATGTTCTATATTTCTTTCAGAACAATGAGATTTTTCTGTTTTCTACATCATGAGTGTATTGTTTTTTATGTACAGCATAGTCATCCTTGAAAATAGGTGGAAGATGAAGAGAGCCAAATAATCATACATTAATTCTAATCCATATTGTTCCAGGACAGCAACAAGTCTAAACGAGCTGATTCAAAATATTAATGTTATATTTCCTTATAAACAATGGCTTCATGTAGAAAAAAATAATGTCTTGTATTTTTATAGGAAAATGTATCAGGATTACATAACCCAGTATAAAGAGGTTTTGAAGCAACACCGTGAAAAATATGCAGAAACTGCTCTTGCACAGAAGTATTACCAAAAAAAAAAAGAGCTTGAAGAACTCCAAAGCAGAATTTTGAAACAGTGTGAAAAATATAAATGGAAAGAAGATGCTTGTTTGGATATTCTGGGTATTACTTTTATTAATGCTTTTATTGTAGAGCTTCCTGGCTGTGCACTGCATGTTAAAAGACCCATACAGAAAACTTTCAGATAATTTTCCACAGTTTCTTTTGTGCCAGTAAAAAAGTCTTTGTTTTGTTATACCATTTTAAGAAAAACTGTCTGTAGCAAAAAAATCTCTGAAGAAGAATTTGGAGTATGCTTACTAATATTCATTCCTCCAACCCATGAATATAATGGGAAGGGGTTTGCTGTTGGGCTTCTCAGGGTAAAAAAGTCCTAAAATTACTTTAGAACTAGCCTCTCAACATTTAAAATAAATTTACCACTTTTTTAGTGCTGTTTTTAATGACATTACTCTCAGTTACACTGCTATTTCTGTTACATATGCTAAGTACTCCTGATCTACTGATTTATCTTATATTTGTAATGAAAAATAGATACCCAAATTAATCATCTGAAATTGCATTTTATTTCTGCAGATCCTGTTCCTTTTAAATCCCTAAATGACTGGGCTTTGCAGATGTATCCTTGTTTAGCAGGGTTTGTACAGTTCATAGGCAAGAAAGTATATATTTACATTTCACAGCTTTCTGTTGAAAAATAGAGTAATTATTTATATATTTGTGTTTAGAGGGGTAGCGTTGGCATTCCTCTGTGAGAAAATTGAAGGTCAACTCATATGCTTCAGTTTACATTTATAGGAGCATTTCAAGGAAAGAAAGTAAAATTTCACTTTACAACATCTGTCAAAGGGCTTCATGAAGGAAGCGAGATTTGAAGATCTGTCCAGGAAACATAGATTTGCCAGAGCTTTCTATTACTGCACATTTGAGCTCATGGCATAGGGAGGTGAAGGACTTGACAGTATCCCTTGATTGAAAAAGGGAATGTTGCAGTCTATATTCCATAACATGAAAGTGCTTCTTCGACACAAAAAACACAGGAAATGTTAAAGCTTGCTGCAGCTGCTACACAAGAATCCATTGAACTAGAAAAAGAAGCAGAAGAATTAGAAATGAAAATTAATTATTTAAAAAAGGTAACTGTATTTTAATTTTATATATGTGGTTATATACACCACCATTATGCTTTCAGAAACATGAAAAAGTGGTGTATATTCATGCACCTGGACCAACAGGATGATTCCAGTGTTGGTAATTATGTTTCTATAGTACCACATATGTGTTCTTAGAGAAGAGGATCCATGAACGTAAAGGCTCTTAAATCTTGCTTTCTCTTGACCTCAGTTTACACCATAATGTCCAGTAAGACACTGTGTCATTGTGATAGCTCAAGAGGGCCAGAGAATACATTCCTTAGTGAGCTCCAGGGCTTTGGTATACAGATTTCACAGGTCCTACTGGTTTTAATGGCTTTGTCAAGGCTAATGTGTTTATCTAATTATGCTTTACAAAAAGAAGGATGTAAATTTATTTCCCTGCATCCTCCCAAATAAATGTGAGGTTAAATAAAACTCAGAGGTAAAACTGGTTGGTTTTAGACAGGAGATGAGTACAGGTCCAATCACCAGAAGAAACACTGATTCAAAATGATGGTCTTTCAAGAAATGAGAATTTGAGGACAGGCTGAGAGAGTTGGGGCTCTTCAGCCTGGAGGAGAGAAGGCTTCGAGGGGACCTGATAGTAGCCTTCCAGTATCTAAAGGGGGCCTACAGGAAGGCTGGGGAGGGAGTATTTACAAGGTATTGCAACGACAGGACAAGGGACAATGGGTTTAAACTGGCAGAGGGAAGATTTAGACTGGATATTAGGAGGAAGTTCTTTCCAGTGAGGGTGGTGAGGCAATGCTCCCTCCCTGGAGGTGTTCAAGGCCAGGTTGGATGAGGCCTTGAGTAACCTGTCCTAGTGGGAGGTGTCCCTTGTCTATGGCAGGGGGTTGGAATTAGATGATCCTTGAGGTCCCTTCCAACCTTACCATTCTATGATTCTATAAAACAAAACTAGACTTTGTCAGGACAGCTTTTTGATCCACACCTTTGGTAAGAAGTGAAAGGTCTCTCCTATGCCTGAGTAGCCCAGTAGGCCAATCTTGTGAAGAGCTGTAAATTTTTATAGGATTGCATCAGGACACGTTTGCCTCTCTGAATCAGATGATTGGAGACTCCATTTACTGCTGTGTCAACCATGTCCACTTCAGCCAGCCCCATGCTGATAGAAGTGTATCCTGCACAAGTGGTGTTTACTATTGATAAGTTGTGGTACTGTTTGATACTCATATAATATGGTATGTGCCATATAAACATGCAGTAAGAAAGGATGTGATGAATTTCTTTGCAGTTGTTGAAAGAGACCAAGTAAGGAGCAGCTTGTTCTGAACAGATCATTCGAGTTTGTGCTCAAAAACATCTGTATATTCAGTTGTTACAGTTGGTCCAACAAAAAATATCTCCTCTGTTTAAACCTGTTCTGCTTATTTGTTCAGACTGTCATGGCTACAAAAACTTGTTCACTGTGCACTGATTCGTCAGATTAGGAAAACATTTGCAGTATATATCTATAATTTTTCAGTTAAGAAAATTATTTGTTGTTTATCTTTTAAGACATTTGAAGAGACTACAGAAGATCAAAATTCCAAAATAATTGAAAGGAAAAAGCAGAAAAGTCTAGAGAAGCCAAAGGAGTTTAAAGAAAGGTACACTTTTAAATAATTTATTCTCTTGCTTTCATGAGGAGCACTATCTCAGCATTTATGTAAATACTGCCACAAACCACAAATTCTTGCTAACTGATGACTGGCAAGATTCTCTAACCTTGATCATGTGATTTACTCATGCAATTAAAATCTTCTGCATTTATTTGAGTTAAGATGGTGACAAACTTTGATTATTGGAAGCTAAATATTTCTGGAAGCTTAGTATTCAAAAGTATTTTGTAGAAGGCTTTGATCCTCACAGCCACTGACGATGTATCTTTGTGAATAGTTTTGAATCTAGCTAGTATTTGTGGAACTAGAGATAAAATACATTAACTGTACTAAAAACACATTTGGGGAAAAGCAGTCAGGGTTACACGTGCCATTCATCTTCAGCTCTGAACTAATTAAGAAGTTTAAACCTTAATTTTTAAAACTAGGCATGAATTAATATTTTATGCAGAGGATTAATGGCTTAGCAAATAAATTGGTGGTCATTGACAAGTCACACTCACTCTAATTTGAGTGAAATTTAAACCTTAATTTTTTATTTTTAAAACTAGGCATAAATGAACATTTTATGCACAGGATTAATGGCTTAGCAAATAAGTTGGTGGTCATTGACAAGCCGCACTCACTCTAATTTGAGTTCAAATTAGAGTGACTGAAAATCACCATTGGGACTATCTTGCACTTACCTGAAGTTCTTGCAGGTCACGAAATATTACCCTTAGAGCTGGACCAAAATCCATCTTAAACTGAAATTATGTACAAAAGACTGTCCAATCATTAGAGTCATATAATGATAGAAGTTGGAAAAGACTTCCGACCATTAACCCAATGTTGCCAAGTCCACCACTAAACCATGTCCCCAGGCAACATGTTTTTGAATACTCCCAGGGCAACCTGTTCCAGTGCTTAAACCACTCTTTCAGTAAAGATATTGTTCCTAATATCCAACCCAAGCACAACTTGAAGCTGTTTCCTCTCTTCCTATTGCTCATTACCTGGGAGAAGAAACCAATGCCCACCTCCCTACAGCTTCCTTTCAGAGAGTTGTAGAGAGAGGTAAGGTCTCCTTTCAGCCTTCTTTACTCCATGCTAAACAATTTCGCTTCTCTCAGCCGCTCCTAGTAACAGTTGTGCTCTAGATCTTTCACCAGCTTTGCTGCCTTTCTTTGGATGTGCTCCAGCAACTCAGTGTCATTTTTGTAGTGAGTGGCTTATGGCGTGCTTGAAAAAGAAGGGTTTTAAGGATTTAAATAGGTATTTAGTGTACTCTTTCTGTAGGAATGTGTCATTTTAATCATCCCTAAACTGCTTCACACAGGGACATTTTAGCTCTTCAATATCATCTTACAGACCTATTCTACATACAGAATTATTCTACCTTTTAATGCAAGATTTTGTAATTGCCAAGATCTCAGAAACAAGGCAGTAATAAATCCACTTAGTTTTAATGCTGACTGAAAAAAAGACGGGAAACAGTTCCTTTGAGTTTTTGAAGAAACCTTTGTCTCTGAAGTCTGTAGACAGAAAAATGTCAATTAAAGACCTATTATAAAAGGCAGAGGTCTGTGCTCTGTGTACAGGTGTGTAAGAAGCACTCAGTCAGGCTCCTCATGTAGAGGAACTCACAGGGTGCACTGTTGGACATGCTATTGTCCATGTCATTGAGTCTTCAGGTGCGTGTACCTTCAACTGAAGTTGCATACAGGTGTTTTGTGTTTTGTTTTGTTTTCCTGCTCTTATTGAAACAATAATTCCATGGCTTGCATGATAGTTAAAAGATGTTGTAAACATTTTACACCATCCTAACTCAAACTGCCTTTTGACCTCCATGTGTGCTTTTATGTGATTGAGCATATGGTATCAGGCCATTACCAGATTATTAATTGATATGTTTTTCCTAGAGTAAATGTTAAAGCTTTTTTATGTCAAAGATATCCATTACATTGAGGTTTGTAAAAAATGACATAAAAATTGGGTTTTTTTAAATCCCTATTTAGCAGTAGTGTACTTGAAAATAAGTACTTCACTGGAAAGTGTAGAAGCATCTGATTAAGTAGCTTCTGATGTTAAAAATAGGTGTGTTATGAATCTGATGCTGTGAACAGCAAACCTGCTGAGATAATGAGTCATAGGAATGAAAACCTTTGCAGGCGCAAGACACTGTACAAAAATCAAACAGAGGAATTTGCATACTAAAGGCAGTAGTTTTTCGGTGAGCTGTTGGATCACTACAAGGTTACTATTGAGCAGAGAGCTTGGTGAAGAAAAAGGAGATACCTTCATGTTCTGCCACAAAAGAAAGAGGAAACAAAAGACTTATACTGTGAATCTCCATGAGCTGATGCAGACCAGCATGAAGAGAAACCTGCAGCAGCAAGGGAATGAGCTATCCAGAGCAATGAAAACACTGAGCAGAACAACATACAAATTAATAGCCATGAAATGCTTTAGAAGGCTGTGGGACAAGAAATCAAGTTACAAGTTAATTAATAGCTGCTGATACAGATGTTATCCTTCAGGCAGGAGGATGGCAGTGGTAATTGTTCTTTTCAAAGGCTTGGAACATTTTGTTTTAAATCCTTTATGGCTGGCCAGCTAGCCATTGATTAGGCTGACTGCAAAACAGATTCCTCTTCTCATATTGGCTCTTTTCTCTGATTAGTGTGCTTTTCTATTTCACCAGTTACACAGACAAGTATGATAGTTAAAATTTCCAAATCAAGAGCTCTGATCAGTGACCAGTTAGAACTTAATTCTTTTAGAGCCCTGGTCCTGATTTTTCAATTAGAGATTATATTTATTCTGTAGAAAGGTTGACATCATGAACCATGCTACAGCATGTATCATGTTCATTCTCTTCACTCCTGAAAAATACTTGAGAGAGCTTTATTTCCATTATTCTGTAATTCTGAGTTGATTATATTTTCAATTGAATTATGTATTAATTCCACATCTGTATGCTAAAATATCTGGTATAATTTTTTAAAAATATCTTTTTGTTTGTTTGTTTGTTTGTTTTTGTTAAAACTGCCTGTAAAGAATATGGCATGGTCGATTAGTGCTGTTCTTTCTGTACCTTTGCAGCACAAGTGATGAGCTAGTTATTAAAAGTTCTGTTTGCAAAAGGGCTTGCTAGTGTGAGCCTGATTAGAATGCTGAACGTGGCTTCAATAGACAGTCCTGGTAAATTCCACAGTGGCAAGTGTGATTCTTCATACATATAACCAAATACACTTGCTTCCTATAGTGGAGATACAGTCGTACTAATCTTTGAGCTTCATTATTCCACACAGAATAAACCAATGCTAAAGAAATGAGATTTATTCTAACTTAAGAATTTTTTAATAAAAAAAAGAAAAAGGTACTTTTTTTTTTCACAGTATGAATCTAGCCAAAGATTTTTTTTATCTGCTCATATGTCTACTAACAATGAAGTAGAGAAAGAAGAAAAATGATCTTTCCTGTTATTGCAGTTTGGACTATTTGGATCTTCAATATGCAGTTTGGTTTTATTTTCAATGGCTATTAATTATGCCAGAGAAGGTGCATGTGGGGTTTTATCAGCATTTTTTTTGGGAGGGAAGGGAGTAGTTGTATTGTATATGAATAAAGTTAAACTGTGGGTTATTTGGAAAAGTTCTATTACTTAAAAAAAAAAAACTCAGAGGAGCTTCTAAATCCTGTTTATAACTCTGTCATCAGTACATTTTTCTGGATAGACATGCACTGGAAAAGAATGCTTTATTTCACGGAAAGTGAATTTTTAGAAATATAGAGGTGCCTATATGGAAACTGACTCCAAGAACTTTTAAAACCACAATTTGAAATCCTAAGTTCTGGGGGGAAAAAAAGAGAAAAAAAAAAAGTTTACAGCAGTTTAAGTCAGGACTTTGGCAACAGCAGCCTTGTGCAATTAATTTTTAAATAACAATTCTAGTAAATTAGTTGTGATGGTTTGGGAGTTCTCCCCCCCACTAGAACTCAGCCAGCTGGAAGTTAAGGACTGAAGCTCTGTTTACAGCTCAGCACAATGTACAAGCAGAGATATACAAAATATATAGGAATATTTACAGAAACATACAAGTTAAAGGTAATACAGAAACACAACTCCCCTCCAAGAAATCAGAGACCCCAGGAGGGGCTCCCAAACACCCTTCCACCTTCTCCCCACCCCTATACCTTACTCCAAGGTTGCACCATGTGCAAGGTGAGCTTGGAAGATCGGCCAGGGGGGTTAGAAGAAAGTGGTTAGTGAAAATTAATCGGCAAAGAGGAACCAGAAGCTAGACCACCCGAGACACTGTGCCCCCAGAGAGAGACAGACTATGACTGCCTTATCTAATGTTTTGATTTATTTTCCCCAAACAATCTCAGCAAGTCTATGAGTAAAATAGACATCACCATTGTTTTCCTTTCACAGCCTATAGTGTAATTTTCTCTATTAAAATATTCCAATTAGCCTCAAACCAGCACATCGGTCAAATAAGCCATTTTGGATGAAGTGAAGCAGTTTTAGTTGGAGTTCTGTGCTTAGCTGTGGTGTTATTTCTCCTTGGTTTTGTGCTCTCTGTATCTGAATTTAAAGATACACCAGTGATATAACACATCTTATTTCCTATAGTACTCATTCTTCATGTGGGTGATATCTACAACTCCTGTATCTGAAAGAAAGACTTTTTTTTTTTTTTTCCCCCATAATATTTTATTATTCCTGTTGGTGTTTTTAACAGATACATTGTGGCACATATTTTATGTAGTTTATTAAGCCTTAGTCCAGCACAGCACCAAATGTAATAGAACAGAACTATAGGATCATTTATGTTGGAAAGAAACTGTAAGATATAAAGCTGAAGATAGCGCTTTCATCACTTATTTGACTGAGCTGCATTCATGGTTTTATGTGGTCACTGTTGTGCACGTATGTTAGTTTAATCCATTCTTATGTTTCTAGTTTGGCAATTTTTAGTAGTGTCACCAATTCTATTCCACACTACTTTGTAAAGTCCATCCTACATTTGATCTTGCTTTAATTTATGGAAGATTTCCAGAAGAGCAAAAAGACTGACTCAATTCTTCATTTGTTCCAAAGAGCATTGTTTAGTCAGCTCTACACCAGATGTTGTAGCCGGAAGCACAGCGGTTCTAAGCAGGAATGCCAGAGAGAAAATAAAATAGAACTCATTATTTTAAGAAATGGTTAATGTTTCTGTGCCAAATAGCCACTTTAGCCTTCATTGTTCTGCTAGCCTTTGTCAATTTCTACCTTGTGAAAAAAGCTATTTACCCTACCTACATAATTACCACACAAATGAAAACACTTGATGCAGTTTTCTTTTTTGTCTGTGTAGTGTTGAGTACTCCAGACAATCGCAGGGAGAGAAAAAGTGTTTCTGAATGTGAAAATGTGCTTTCAGAACTGCAACAATGAAGTACTTTAATCAAAGTGTAGAACTGCAAACTACTTGTACTTTTCTTTGACACTGACAAAATTTGAGTCAGCAGTGCTCTTCTGATTGCCTTATTACTACTTTGTGTCATCTTCTTTTTGTGATATTCATGATATTAAAGAAAATACCAATTTTTATGAACTGCTAGAGCTAAAAGAGGTAGAACCTCCCTGGCAGTGTTCATCTCCCTTGAAAACTATGTTTACTTGAAGCAGTTATATTTGTGTTTTCCATCCTCTTGTGACTGCTATTTTGTTTTTTAAATTTTATTTCCCCCTACTAGAGTATTTGAAGAGAGTAAACATCCATCTTTATTAAATGAGAAACACCAACTGCATAAGCCATTGCGTGTCTCCTGTGCTCCTCAGAGACTAGTCCAGTCTGTACAGAATATTCGCTTCTCAATGCGACGAATGGAAACAGGTATGGTGTGTTTATAATGAGCTTTCTGTGAGAATTGGTTTTGTATAAATGAATGGAAACTATCACTGATCTAGTGAACTGCTTCTGCTCTGATAGTTGAAGCCAGGCTTTCAGTTGAAGTTGGGTTTTACCTGTCTTTATGTTCTGAAAAGTCTATGTCTGACTTCCCTCTTATCTGTGCAAAGAGTAAAGTAACATGGCAGGTATATCTGATGGTTAGTGTCAGAAAAAGCTGAAGCATACTTTTAGCATTGTTGACATGAATACAGTAAATATTGCTAAATATTTGCAGTAAATGGATACTTTCATATGGGGTAATAAATTTTTAAATTTGTTATTAAAAGAAAAAGTGTGTAAGCTTTGTTCCAGAGTTCTGTTTAAAAATGCTGAGGTGATTGGGGCCCCATTCCTGGAGATGTTTAAAGTAAGGCTTGACAGGGGTCTAGGCAACCTGATCTAGTTGAGGATGCCTCTGCTAACTGCAGAGGGGGTTGGACTAGGTGGTTTTTGGAGGTCCCTTCCAACCCAGACCATTTTATGGTTCCATTACATGAGGTAATACTTGCTCATTTAGGGAGAAAAGAAAAAGAAAAACCTATTGAGCCTCCAGTGACCACTAGCAGTTCCTCCAGCCTTGCAGAAGACTCGGCACAGGTATGCAGCTCTGCTTCCGGTAAATACGTCGAATTATCAAATCTATTTTATGTGGTTGTTTACGTTTAAAACACTTCAAATATACCTAGTGCTATTATGTCTTACACAAAACTTGTTACATTGTAACCAAGATGCTCATCATGGTAATCTGCTGTTACTTGGTAATGATAATAATATTTTTTCTTCAGCATAATTTCTAATTCAAGTGAAAACATGTCTGTTCTTACAAAGTGCAACTGGTAGTAAGCATTCTAATGTCAAACTTAAGTTGGATCATATATCCATTTAATTTAGCCTGGTTTTTGAAGCTTAGAATAACCTTTGTAAATTCACTTGATTGTACGTAGCAGATTTTTTTTGGAATGCTAAAGAAGGAACACAGTCTTCTGTAAATGATTAACGATAAGACATCTACTCCATAATGAAGGGTTTTGCAGAATAACACAGAATCTCAGAATGCACTGGGTTGGACGGGATCTCTAGAGAACATCTAATTCAACCCATGTGCAGTAAGCAGGGACATTCCCAACTAGATCAGGGTGATTTCACAAAGGACTAAATGTGCAAGGTGCTGTACACAAATGCCTTCAGTTATGCTTTACAGGACTGCCTGCAGTTAGCAGCTTAGTTCTGGGCCGAGACAAATAAAAGCATGAGTAGTGTTTCTTTGTACACTTGAGGAATCCACAACTGCATTTTCCACCTCTTACATATAAAGAAATAATTCCTATGGAGCTATTTTTGAGAAGGTGAAGTGTATTGCAGCTTAATGCCTTAAATATGCAAGCACAATAAATCAATCCAGAAACAAGATGAAGGAACAGCTTGCATAGTTATGAAGACCACATGTAAAACCTCACTAAGTGCAAGAACATTCACAGAACAAATAGATTGTTAAAGAAGAAAAGAAATAATCACATGAGGTAAGGTCATAGGAAATAGTTTGCAACTGTGTTTTCTGTGCAGAAGCTTAGAGAAGTATCTATACTTTCTTTATAGGGGACATCTCATTGGATCTATGTAAAACTAAATTCTAAAGAAAAACAAAAAACATGACTTAAAAAGTTAAGATAATTGATTGTGGTTTCCTTAAGAATGTCAAAGGAACTGAAGAATGAAGCAAATGAATTGCTGTGTAAAGTGGATCATGTAGAAGTAGCAGCTTTCATTAGATAAGACAACATGAGGCGGATGGCCAGACAGAGTAGAACAAGAACAGAAGATATTTCAAGCAATTATGATTTGTGACGAACTGAGGGAGTTGCACATGATGAGGATGACAGAAGGGCTGTTGTCAGGATAATCCAGATATGAGGATGGGAATCTGGGACCTAGAATTGCACTTTAAGATCAGAGGGAAACAGTAAATCAAGATTAAGGGAACTTTTAAGAGAGTGATGGCAACAAGGAGAAGAAGAGGGAGTCTGAGGAAATATAAAAAGATTGGAAGAAAGAGGGTTGCTGTGCTTGAGAAAAGGTGTGCTGTAAACTACAGAAGTCGGATGGCACACAGCTTCTGCATAACCAGCACTTTTGTCCTGCACCCCACCAGTTTGATGTATTTCACAAATTAAAATCAAGTTAAAACTGGCAGCTGCCTGTGAAATAATGTGTTATCTGATGCTGAGACACAGATTCCATGTGCTACTGTGCACTTAAGACACAAATACATGCTACATGTCAGAGTTAGGGCTTCAGCTGTGATGATTATCTGTGAGGGGACACAGGTATTTCCACATTTTCTGCCTTTTTTTTTGTCCAATCAGGAGACATTCACTGAGGTGTACACATACTTTGGCCTTTGGAGACAGGTCAGGCTCTACCCCTTTCTGTGTTTTTCAGCAGGAGCAACCTGTCTGCAATAGTAGAAAACCTTGATAAAGTTTTAAAATTATGTAATGCTATTTATGTAACAGAATAGTTAATTATTCACTTCTTGTTATCAGTGTTGCAAATGCAACTTTATAGAAATGGGTTTGGTGTCATACTGTTAAAATATAGGTAAAGCAAAGACAGTAAACAAGAGTTTGTTGCCTGATCTTGAAAATTGGTAAAAGATTTTCAGTGTCTAAGGAGAAATCAGAGTCGTGTTGTTGAAGTAATAATTTTGTATGCTGCTTCATTTGAATTTTTCTACTGTGTTTTAGATGGTTATTGAAACTGCAGGAAATAGTAATACACAACTTTCCCAAGTTCCATCAATAGCAAGTTTACAAAACCAAATGCAATTCAGGTAACTTTTCTTTAACAGAGTAGTTTGCATTCTTGTGATTGAGGTTTATGGAAACAATCCAGAAAGCATTTTTTGTCTTTTAGATTGGTACTTCCTCCGAAGCAGACAACTTCCAATCAGCAGCTTGAGAGTGAAAATGCAGTTATAGGTAAAAGTGCCGCACTCATTTTTTGTATAGGTTGTGCCGTTACTGCATGCTAAATCATATAATTGTAATACATTCTAGTGGCCAGATTCTCATTCTGATAATGAGCCACCACCTATATTCCTTTTCCACTTTGGTTATTTAATTAGAACTTAGAATATAATGGACAGGCACTGTCCTAATTTAATTGACTGAACTGCTCAGTAATGTGAGATTCATTCTACACTGACCATTGCTAAGGAAATGAACCTTTCAACATCTCTTCTAAATCCACACTCTAGTCTCAAATTACTTGGGTAAAACGAAATCCAGTCTGAAAATCTTCCCAGAAGGCAGGAGAAAATTAACAGAATATGGTTATAAAAATCTCAGTAATTTTGGAATCAGGTTAAGATTATTAAAAAATACAACCAACTTGAGAAATACATACAGAATACTTACAGAAACAAACCAGGAGTTACAAAGGCACCTGTTGTTTTGAAATCACAAAATGCTGGCCTTCAGTTTAAATCTATTTTTTCTAATTATACTGCCAATTTAGATTAATGCAAAAAATTATATATATTTTTTTAAATGAATAGGAACCTGAGTATGTGTCCTGAAACACAGGATCTTACCCCATAGTCTCTGAAAGGTTTAATCACCTGATGTTTTGAACCAACTGCCTGATACCATTCTTGTCATGGCTCATTCTGACTTTTGCCCAGTTCTTTATTTGTATCACATGGGTGGACTTTTTCAGATTGTTTCCACCTGGTTCCTGTTAACTGGTGTTAGCATTCTCAGAGGACAATGACCAGATTAGACAAACACAGCACTCTTGGAGAAAAGTAGCCAGGCTTGAAGAACACACCAAACCACATGAAGCAGCATAAGTACTGCTTTTGAGTAAGTGGCAGAACAAGGAGTGACAACTATGGACATAGCCACAAAGTGGGTTGTTATGAACACTACAGTCAGAACACTTCCTTACCAACAGCAATGTCAAGTTACTAAACCTTCTTCAAAGATTCTTTCTGACAATGTAGTTTTGATTTATCTGTTTAAAATGCTGTTGTAATACAGGCAGTGCTATCTTTTTTGTATAGCAAATCAAGAGGCCAAATGTGTTGCTAAAGAAGCAGAACATGAATCAAAGGGTTCTTCATATATACCTCAAGTAAGGAAATAATTTCTTAAAAGTAATTATTTTATTTAGAAGAGTTACTGTATCTTGATGGTTTTGGATCTATTGGGAAGAGGTAAGTCTCAGAAACTGGCAAAGCGACTCGTGATAAGGCACCCAAGAGACGAGAAGCAAATCAATGCCTTCTGATTATTAATATGGTGAATACTGCTCTTGCTCATGTCAGTGCCCTGGAGGTTTTTATGCTACCTAAACAAGAGGCTGTTTAGGATGACTGTCCTGTGGGCAGCATGATTTTTGTATAATTTGGTGTGGTAATGGGAAGAGAATCGGATGGGTAAAGATGCAAAAACTTGTGGGTTGAGGTGAAGACAGTAGAAACTGTGCACACATGAGAAACAAAATAAGGAATTAATTCACTACATCCCATCTGTACACTACATCACTACATACACTACACTTACATCATTACATCCCAACTGTACTAGTGGGAGGTGTCCCTGCCTATGGCAGGGGGTTGGAACTAGATGATCCTTGAGGTCCCTTCCAACCTTACCATTCTATGATTCTATGATCTACAAGCAGTTGTCTTGCCATTTCCAGGAATGTAGGATTTCATCACATGTGATGATTATTTGGGAAGACAAATGTCATAACTCAAATAATCTCATCCTCCCTCCTTCACTGCAGTTTTATTGCTGAGCATGATATCATATGGTGTGGAACACCTCTTTGGTCAGCTGGGGTCAACCGTCCCAGCTATATCCCCTCCCAACTTCTTGTGCACCACCAACTTAGTCACCGATGGGGCAGCATGAGAAGTAGAAAATGCTTTGACATTGTTTGAGTGCCTTTCAGCAACAACTAGAGCAACATTGTTATTAACACAGTTCTCACCCCAACTCAAAATAAAGCCTCATGTGAATTATGAACTCTCAGCCAAAACCAGTATACAAAAAAACTTCTAGTACACTCTTCATCTTCTGGTTGACTCACCACAGGCTGATGCCAGCGGAGAAAAAATGCTGATTCTGATGGAAATCAACAGAATCCAAGTTTTTATCATTTTTTATCATTTTCTGAGGAAAAGGAAATTCCTCAGTCTTTTAATTTATTAATTTTTTCAAGTACAGCTTTATTCACAAGAAGTCTATTTAAAATTAGATAAGTTTACAGTTTTAAGTATGGTAAATACATCACTGTAAGCATTTTATTAAAAACTTTTTTTTTTCTTTTTCATGAGAATAAAAATAACTAACTAAACCAGATGTGGAATGTATTTATAGGTAAATGGACTAATGATACCTTGGGAAATGTTATTTACCACAAACATAATTTTCTATTTCTTTTCACTAGGACATGCACACATGTTTTAAGTCAAATGAAGATAATTCTGACACAGCAGAAGAAAGTACAGAACATTTCTTAAGGCCACCTAAAACGCCTGAGTCAAAGGGGAAGGAACCTCAGTTTTCTAAAACACCTCCATTTGACTTGTATGATTTCAGCTTTGATTTTAAGCAAAGTTGCATTGATTATTATTGTATTAGCATTTCCACTGGTTTTGAAAGATTCTATAGAAAAACTTCTCTAGAAAGCTCTTCTGAAGACAGTATTTCGCCCCCCCCCCCCCCTTTTACCAACCTAGAAATTTTAATCNCCCCTTACTTAACACTAGATAATTTATAAGGTTTTTTTCTCATGCATTATTTCTACTTGAAGGTCTTTTGAAAGAGGGAGAGTGCTTAGAAACATGAAACACAGGCTCTTTGTAGCTCTTTACCTTCAGTTGTCTTTTCCTGAAGTAGCATTTCTTTCTTTAAAGAGTCTTTTTGGTAAAAGGGTAAGAAATTGGTAGAAACACTACCTCACTTTTCTTTAACTACTCGTGTTAGCAGCTTTATATTGGAAAAATAAATTATGGACAGAAACTAGAAAAGTGACAAAAATAGTAAAGGAAAAAATAGAACAAAATATCTATCTATACTATGTTTTAAAAATGTTAATGTAGTTTCTTCCTCTCTGTCTTTATAGCATTCACAATTTAGGTTGTGAAGAAGGAACATCAAAATCTCCTGCCTTCTTTTCTCTCATGAACTTCTCCCAAAAATCACCTGGCTTTAATTTGTTTGATTCCTCTGTGTTTGGGGCAGAAAATCCATCTGATGAGGTAAAAATGAAAACTTGATGAAAAGTATATGAAGGTTTGGGAGCTCCCCACCCCCCCACACTTTGTATAATGACCCAGACTAGCACTCAGTTGGCTGGAAGTTAAATGATGAAGCTCTATTTACAGCTCAGCACAATGTACAGCAGATATTTACACTATATACACAATATTTATAGAAATATACAAATAAAAAGGTAATACAACAACACAACTCCCCTCCCAGAAATCAGAGACCCCAGGAGGGGCTCCCAACCATGCTTCCACCTTCTCCCCACCCCTGTACCTTACCCCAAGGTTTGCCTTACGTGCAAGGTAAATTAGGAGGATCGGCCAAGGAGGTTAGAAGAAAAGTGGTTAGTGAGGATTAATCAGCAGAGGAGTCAGAGCCCAGAAGCTGCTAGATCCCACCAGCAGCTCCTGTTCCAGCAAGAGCCAGAGAGAAACTGACTTATCAATTGTTTTGGTTAGTGTTCCCAAACAATTCTCCAGCAAGCGTATGAGTGAAGTAGACATCATGATGTTTTCCTTTCACAGCCTATAGTGCAACTTTGTCTATTAAAATATTCCAATTAGCCTCAAACCAGCACACTTGAGGGTATTAAATTTCCAGAAAACAAAATATGTTAAGAAAACAGCATTGACAATAAATGAGTTTTGGTGGTTTTTTTGTTTGTGGGGTTTTATTTTTGTTTGTTTGTTTGTTTGTTCTAGCTTGATAACCTTTGAGGCAAATAATGTTTTGGTTAATTTTACATTTGACACCCTTTGCAAATGCTTATCTCCTTTTCTGGCAGTCCCACTATGATGATTTCTGATCAAGTATGATGCTTTCCAATAAGGGCAAGATTGGATCTTGAGTGAATATATAGGTGACTAGATTCACAAAAAGGTTTCTGGTTCAGCATTGTAACACAGAACTTTAGGTACCCTGACAGAATTCAGAACTCATACACCTATCTTGTGTGCTTTTGTGTTGTTTAAGTGGAGATTGGATACTTGAAGTATTTTTGCCCCTCCATTTTTCACAAAATGTGGAACACTGAGAAAAGAAAGAAAGGGTTATGTGTTAGGGATACTGAAGAGCAAATATGGATTAACTATACTTAAATTTGGTGTGACAGGTAGGAAACTATTTGGAATAGAAAGTGGAATCCAGGGGTTTATTTTCCTTTGCAGGTTCTTCAGCTACAGTGCTCTAAAGTAGTTTTCGTTGGGCTAGATAATTGGGTTCTGAGGATGTGTATCAGTACAGCAGTTAGGTGTCACTGCTAGCAATGCAGATTCAAGCCCTATTTTGCAATATGGGATTTGAAACCAGGTGTCTCTTATTTTAGTGATTGTGCTCAATCTTGAGTTTGCAAGATAAAAGCTGAAAGAAGGAACAGGGAAAACACCATTTTATTTTGTGATACCAAGAAAGTTGTCATTGGTAGCTCCTAGCATCTGCTGTGTATAGGCAAGAATACTCTGGTGTGTACTTTGTGAATTGTTTAGAAATGAGTTAGGTATCAAGTCAGGCAGTGCTGTGAGAGCCTACTGTGTCTTAAATTTACCAGCATGTAGCAGCCATGTGGGATTCTGAAATGAGGTGGAAGCTTTGAAGGATTTAAGCATCTGTTATAAGTCTAGCTCAAGAACTCTTCTCAAGAGTACTGAGGGGTTATTCTGCTACTCTTTCTGACTCAATAGGCAGTAATTGTTGCTTAGAGGTTTTATAAAATATCACAAAATAATAAAACATTGAAACTTTTCAGTTTAAAAACTAGCAGCAAAAATCATCCAGATTTTGGTCTAATCTTGATCTGATGCTTTTTTTTTTCCCCTGGAAAAATGGAAGGAGTGTGTTTGCAAATGTAAACATGTATCATGAAACCTGTCTCATTGAAGAGTTTACCTTGCAACTTCAGGACTGATGTATGCATTTAAATGCAGACTGTGATGGCTACTCACATTCTCTAGAGCAGTGCCTTTCCCACTAAAAGTGGAGGAACATTACTTATCAGCATTAGAGCTTGTCTTTTGTCTTGCTTATTTGTTAAACAAAATGCCTATTTTACATTTCAGACAGAGGAAGGTTATCCTGTGGGAAATTTGAACCCTCTGTCTCCACAGAAAGATATTGGTAAGTCTTAAACGCACGTGTACCTGTATGTATCAGCTGTGTTGTCCTTGTGTGATTGACAAGGTTGTGATCCTGCTTAACGAAGTATCTTTGATTCTAAAAGGATGTTCAGCTGTGGTACTGTAGTTCAGTGGTTTATTGAGTTCATCTGTTTTTTGACTAGCTTAAATCTTACACGGCATGTTCAACTTCAAATATATGAGATATCTTGAAATAAGAGGTATGAGAAGAAAAGGAAGAGTGGGATAGTGTTAGATGGGCTTGAAACAGACCAAGAGGAGAAAAATGAAGTGTCAAAGCTTTTTCACTGATGAGAACAGTATTTTTTTTTAGTGTAAAAAGCAGTAGTACTTGGTAAATACTACTTTTAAACTTAAGGCTATCATCTCGGTGCTGGGAAGAATACATATGTTTTACTTCCTTCAGATAAATGAAAATAGTTATGTTCCTCTTAGAACACAAGTGTGAGAGAGGAAAATGAGACTTTAAAAGGATCTTCCACTCATGCCGAGTGAGGCACACACATTCTGTGTGATAAAAGGCTAATTTTTCTGGTATCATTTGGATTAATACTTACTCTTGGTCACACACCTTTCTGAAAGGAATTGTAATCTACCATTTTTGTGGAAATGCTGCAAGTGCAAAGCTACTTTTTTGAATATAGGGTTGTATGCATATATCTATTGTAAAGAAAAGAGGGTCAATTTCATGTTACTAAATATAAAACTCAGGTGTTCTGTCTGTACATTTGCTTCTCAAAGAATTTCAGTGGGTGATTGCATTGTTCTTTAGAGAAGAAAAAATCTGTGAGTATCTATCAGTTTACAAATACCTGTATTCCTTGATATTTTGCCCAGTACCTTATGCAGGAGTGTTTTGTTTTTCCAAGACCTTCAAGAACTTCACACTTCATTCTATGTAGATTCTATTAATGCTGGCTTGGAAGTACAATTTCTAGTAGAGAAATAAACACACAGCAGAGGCTGACATTCAGTGGAAGTGCAACACTATTAAAGAAGTACATTATGCTGTATGTAGTATTCATTCAATAAGATTTAATCTAACTATTAATATGTATTCCATATAGGAAGCTTGTTTGGGAAATCAGAAAGTGAGGATGAATTTGCTTTTCCCTTCGCCTCAGAATCAACTTCTCATGCATTTGGAGATGGAAAAGATGACTTTAGTTTTCCATTTGCATTTGGACAGGATCAGAGATCATCACAGTCTCCTTCTGTGAAAGGTTTTCATTCTTCCTTACAAAATACAAAACCATTTACATTCTTTTGAATACCTTTGACTTCCTTTTAAATTCTTTTCCTGCTTAGCCTTGACAAATGTTTTCTATTTCTGAAGTTAAAGTAAAAGCATTTCATCTTCTTTTATTTCTTGTAAGAATATGTTATTGTAATTGCTTTAAGAGCATGAATATGTTCATCAGGCACATGTACTTTGAGGTGCACCTTTCATTTTTCTTGTTTTCTAAATATGTTGTTTTTATAAAATGTTACAATACACTCTTGTTAAATTGGCACTTGTGAAAATTTTATGGTAGTGTGTTGAATTAATTAAATATCTGTGAGAGCTTCTAAATGGCCTCTTCATATAAACTAAACTTGTGTTAGTAAGAGTGACTCTTTATTGTAGGATTTAAAGCTGAATCTGAGTTGGCAATGTTCTTAAATCAGCTGATGTGCACAAAATATTTATCCAATGTTTGAAATAAATATTTTTGTTAATTATATGTAACATTCTGTAGGTCTTAACATCTGAAGTGAAACAATAATACAGTTGTCATACTTAACATTTCAACTTCTGGTCCTTCCCATTGATCTGGTGTCTGTCAGAAAAACAAAAGCAGGCAATTCCCAGAAACTAACTGAAATCAGTACAAGTATATCCACAGGTTCTCCACAAATAGTTTTCCTTATAGAATGGTTGGTTGTGAAGAGAGTATCAGGGCTACTCACTAAGAAATGCTGACTGTTCAGAGCCACCACAGCACTGTGCACTGTGAGTCCCTCCATCTTTCTAGAACCAGCAATTTATGGCTTTTGAAGGAAATACAAGATCACTTTTGGTTTTGTTTTTTTTTCCTGTTACATGTGAAACACAGATAAATGATTTTTGAAAGTTCTTGTGAATATATAAGGGAATTTGAGTTTCTTAGGTACTATGAAGTAAAAAAAAAAAAAAAAAATTACCTGAGAGCAAGCAAGCAAGATGGTGAAATGGAAACAAAGCAAATAATGGGAAGACACATCATTCAGCAGGCTTCAGAGAAAGTAGTGCAGATCTAGGTAGAAGGGTACATAGATTAAGTAAACAAGTTGACAAAAAAGCATCCTACCAGTGTAGTCTGCACAGTCTGCCAGTAAAGTATTAACAAAGTCCAAAGAAGCAGAGGGCAAAGGACTCTACCCTGAACTGCAAATCCCTCAATGACCAGAAGTTTGGTTATCTATGCCACCACTTATTTTTGGCCAAACTGCTGAATGTCTCAGGACTACTTTTGTGCAGCTCAGCTTTTCCTTAAATGCTCATGCCTAGAGATTGTAGAAGTATTTTTTGCTGTAGAGGGATTCAGCAAATTGTAGTGCAGTGCTGCTGACATCCTGCTAATAGGAAGACACACGGGTTTTGTGTACTTTACAAATACAGGTTTCCTTGTTAGCCTATTTAAAACAGATTTTCTAATCTACTGTATAACTCACAGTCTGATAAACGTAATAGGTGAGTTTGAGATAATTTCTATGCTATTTGGGGTAATGTTTTAGGATACGCTACTGGCAAGTATTCTGAGATCATTTAGAAAGATGAAAAGGACAATTTTGTTAGCTCTGTTGCTCCACAACTGAAGCTTTCTTTCCTGTCTTGTGATGAATTCTGTCATCTTTGTCTTTGACCTTACATACTGGCAGTCAAGGCTGCTGGCTGAAGTGGGAGAAACCATTTTTCTAGGTCTTGCTGGATGTTTACATGCACAAATTGGACAGGCTGATTATAATGTAAAGGATAAAGGTACTCCAGAGGAGGTAACTGTTCAGTATTTGGGATACTTTTCTGAGATATAAGGACATGAACTGCTTATAAACACACACTGAGATTTTTCATTAGTGTCTGTCAAATTCTGCCTAAAAATGATCCCTTGATATTATGCCTATAAAATCAGCAGCAGTTATACTGCTGGACTGGTGATGTTCGTTCTTCATTTCTCAATGCAGTCAGTAAGCTTAATTTTTGTCACTGTTAAGGGTGTGGAAAACTAACTTAAGCTGACCATGGCCTCCAGTAGACCAGGAACAGGTATTAAGCACGTGACTCCAAGTTAACTAAAGATCAGTAACATCCATCAGCAGGATAATGATGGTAGCTGAGAGTAGTAATCTCTTAAAAACAGTGCAACTGTCTGTGGAGTAGTAATATGGTTATATTCTGTGCTTCTACTGTGAATCCCTGGAGGTAGGGGTTGTCCTTTTGGTCTGTTCTTGTGTTGCACTTAATAGAGTTCAGGTTTACAACTGAGTTGAGCTGTAAAGTAATAATAATAAAAAACCTCAATAAGCGGAACAGGGATTTGACTTCGAATCTTATGGGACTATCCTAACCAGGAAGCAAATGGTTATTGCAGACCCTGATACAGTTACTGTTCCATTAAAATTAAATTTTTAACAGAAAACTCTTTAATTTGAAAATTCCTTGGAAAAGTTAGTATATCACTTAGCATTAAGTCAGGGCTGGTATAAATACGTAGTGGCACCAAAATGGTTGGAAATATCTTCACGTTTGAATAAGTTGATATTTAAATTTATTGAGTACATTTTTTGAACACTGAGGAACGAATTTTTTGCTCTTACCTGCTGCTAGCAGGAGGAAGATGCTCATGTCTTAGTTTTGTTTTTCAGAGAAAAAAATACCTGTATGAGATGTCATTTTTCTCATCAGAAAGAGCACAAAAAGCATTTCTCCACGTTTACCTTGCTGTGCAAAGTGGTCTTCCAGTGAAAAAAATGAATTGTTTCAATTTGTAAGGTAATGTAAGATTTTTAACTGAAGTCCCATCTACTATGTTATTATTAATTTTACTGATGCATATATGCAAGGCATGATTATAAAGAGATTCGAATACCTGGTTAACAAACAGGCAACAACTGGGCAGGTCCAGTGCTAAAAAAATTAATTTAGAAATGAGGAGGTAAAGAGTGACGGAATGACTTCCAGTAGCTGTGGGATATGACATTTGTTTTAATGTAGTGCTGTTTTACGGCTTTACATACCAGCTTTGGTAGAAAATAAGACACTCAAGCTGTTCTCACACAAAAATCAGGTTTCCAGTTAGAAGTTTACTAATTTTATGACCTGGGGGTCTGGGTAGATGAAAAGCTCAACATGAGCCTGCAATGTGCGCATGCAGCCCAGACAGCAACCTAGTCCTGGGCTGCATCAAGAGCAGTGTGGCCAGCAGGGCAAGGGAGGGGATTCTACCACTTTGCTCTCGTCAGACCCCATCTGGAGTACTGTGTGCAGTTCTGGAGCCCTCAGCACAGGAAGGACATNTTACAAGGTCTTGCAATGACAGGACAAGGGGCAATGGGTTTAAACTGGCAGAGGGAAGATTTAGACTAGATGTTAGGAGGAAGTTCTTTCCAATGAGGGTGGTGAGGCACTGGAACAGGTTGCCCAGGGAGGTTGTGGCTGCTCCCTCCCTGGAGGTGTTCAAGGCCAGGTTGGACGAGGCCTTGAGTAAGCTGTACTAGTGGGAGGTGTCCCTGCCTATGTCAGGGTGTTGGAACTAGATGATCCTTGAGGTCCCTTCCAACCTTACCTTTCTATGATTCTATGATTCTCTAAAATCAATCTAAGTCTATCAATATAAACTATACACTTACAGCATAACATTCTTTAGGACAAATTTCTTTGTGCTATAATGTGTAATGCTAAAAGTAATAAACCCATGAGTGCCTTAGTTTGATGTCAGAAAAACTGTTCAGTGTTCAAATATGTATGTGGCATATGAGAATTTTTAAGACTAATTCTTTGACATACTAAATTTTTTATGATACCATTGGGTGAATAGTTTTGGGGGTGGGGGGGAATAAAATATTGCATCACACTATGGATTCACATCACTGGTCACTCATCACATGTGTAATATAGATGATTGCAACCAGAGTTCTGCACTGGAAAAATGGCAATTATCTAAGTTGGTATAACCAAACCACAATGCTGATTAGAGAACATGAAATACAAATAACGACTCTCTTCCTATCTACCTGTTAAAATTAAGAGTAGAGTGCAAAAAATATCACCCAGATATTGAATTAATTAAAACCTTGGTTTCAGTTGCAGTTGTTTACAGTCAGAATTGCAGATTTTCCACACAACTCCATAAAATCACTTATAGTCTGTATGTGGTTGCTTGCCCATTTTCCACTCTAAACAAAGTAAAACCCACTGATTTCTTCTTTCATTTCATGACTATAGACATAACTAAAACTTGATCTTGGAAGTAAAGGGGCTTCAGTGCATATACACAGGTAACTGTAAACTTTGGGGGCAAGGCCAAGAAAATCGTTGCATCGTAAGAAAACAATCTTGCACTATAGCCTTAATGCGCTTAAGCATTTCAAGGAAATAAGCTTTAAGTGCTACTTATTGTAACAGATTGGAATGTGTAGACTTACAGCATTAGATGGGAGTAATCTCCCCAGTGCAGGGCTGATTGCATGGGTAGCAAGAGTTGGCTAATCCTTTTCGGCCAATGGCATAAAACAAGGATTAGTTTTTCATTTACTGCAACTGAGTGGGTCATTAGGATCCAAAGACACTAATGAGCCTGAACAGGCAATTAGATTCTGGTTTCAGAGTTATGGGCTAGTTTAAAAGGAGATGATTGTGTCTTTTAATGATTTAAAATATAATGTTTCGGTGACCTTCTTCCTGGGGAAAAAAAAAAAAAAAAATGTGAATGAAGGATGTAACCATGGAATACAAACCTGGAATGTTGACTTTTTGTCTTGGAACTTGAGTTGTTGCCAGATTCATTGCCTTAGAGGCTGAATGGCTCATTTAGAAATATCTCTGTTGCCTTGCTTTTATGTTCTGCTCTTGATGTCTCCAGAGTTGACACAAGTCACATGCAATCAAGTCTATATTCCTGGTGGACAGGCGCTGTCCTAATATTCTCTGACTCACACCCAGGTTGTTTGCAGCTCAGCAGTTCTGCTTCCAGACACATCACTTTGTGTTCTGATGCTAACATCTTGCTGAGAAATTGCCTTTTGGCACGTAGTTTCTTGAGTTCTGTACTTTGGTTAATCTGATGTGACGATGATGCTCTTTTTAGCACTTGCAACACAACCTATCAAAAGGTAGACATTTCCATGTTAATAGACTGTTAAAACATATATAGTAGGCAAATACTTTGACTGTTATGATTCCCCAGGAGAAAAAGTGTTAAATGCTTTAATAATATGAACTTGATTTTCTGGATTGTACCACAATCGACAAAGCAGTCACAAAATTATTTCATACAGCACAGGACTTGCTCCATAATCTTTTGAGACCTGGTTTGGGGAAAATCAGGGAAGGAAGTACAAGGCTAAGTATAAAAAGTTCTTGCTAGTGGGGAACCAGCTGTTATGACTAGTGGGAAGCTTGGTAGTTGACAGTCGATGCTGAAACTCAGTTTGGAGCTTGCAGTTCTTGTCTGCTCCCTTTTGCTGGTACAGGGACTGCCTTGAGCTAAGCATGATTTCTTGCTGCTTTTTTCTTTTTTCTTGAGGCACATGTTTGGCTAATTTTACTATTTCCACAAAATGCATGATGCTGTGATTGATGATGTCACTCACTGCCATGGCTGCAAAGGGCTCATGTCCAGAAGCAATAGGTATCAGAAGTGATTAAAAATGTTTCTTAACAATTATCCACAAAATCCACCATTGCATTTCGGGGCTGTGCCAAGGATTTGAAGCACTCTAGCAGTTACCCAACCAGGTCCAGTGTGCACCACAACTTCAAATCCTGCTACATGGGTTGATGAATGTCACTGGATACAATACATACTTAAAGGTGCTTTTTTGCCTTGGGAATCTCATCCAAAATGCTTTTCCAGTTGTGCCTCTCACTACTACATATGTTGGAGGAGCTGTTGTATGCAGCTGCCTGTATCTTTTTCCCCCTCACAATTGGAAGGGGCTCTCAGAAATATACCAGTAATTATCAGTGTGATCTTAGGGGTGAAGTTCTATGCTAAGCTGCTGACCAACTGTACTTATTGCAGACCCACTGCTTAGCACTGCTGTTGTTTCATTGTAAGAAGAGTGATGTAGAAGTTGACTTCTTAGATTATTTTTTGGTCCCATTTTGGTCTAATACTAGTGAATCCTCACCAGAGGATAAAGGGCCCTGGAGTTCTTATAAAAAAGATGCAAATCAGATTGTGTGGAAACCAACACTGAACTTCACAGGTGCTTTTAAACTCCTGTTGGTCACTCATCCAGAGCACTTTGAAAAAGCTAGTTCCCTGAAGTAGGTATTGAGTTCGTGTAAACTTCCACTTTACCTTGGATTATGCACTTACAAGATTTCAAAAAAACAGATGGCTTTGTTGTTAGTGCAGGGGAAGCATTCTGATCAGCAGACTAGTGCAGAAACTGTTGGATAGATTCTTCTGCTTTAGCCTCAATTCATAGACCTGAGAGCCATGAGAGTGTTTCTACACAGTGAGGTTTTGCATGAGTTGAGGTTGTTGCTGCACAAACTTGCAATTCTCATTTGCCAGTTACAAATATATCTAACCATAGGAAACATCTGATTGGAAGAGACCTGAAAGATCATCCAGTCCAACTCCCAATGCAACACTAAACTATGTCCCTAGTGCAGTAATGACTAAGAATTGGGATCAGCTGAGTGTGTGGTTCCACATATTGAAAGAATGTAGTGTTACCATTTGTAGACAGCACTGTATGCAAATTATCAGATGTTGTGATGATTTTTTTAAAAGAATGGTTAACTAAGACAATAATTTGCAGACAGAAGAGACTAATTGTCCAGATCATTCTTCTAAATAGTCCTGAGATAAAGGTTCTTATCAGTAGGACACTTGAATTTGTGGATTACTCATCTTGTGTGGCATTGGAACTAAATACCTGCCTTAAGTTCTTATATTGACACATTATTACAGTCACTGGGCATCTCACAATCTCCAGTAACATCATGAGGGACTGAGACTGGGGTCAGACTGTTGAGGGACATTGGACAGTTGCAGTCTTCCCACAGGTCCACAGGCAGGACCACAAGCAAGAGTTTTAGCTTAGGTCTTCTGAAACTGTTGCTACTGCCTGAACCACTGGACCATCTGTGGGTATGTAAAGGACATTTGTCTCTGTGGCTGTCAAGAGTAATATTTCCACCAGCTACACATCCACATAAAAGAATTAAAAATATTAATGGTAGGCAAGAGATGTTTGTGGTAGTATCAAGGGACTACAAAAGTTTATTTTTCTGAGAAATGAGTAATACTGCATCAGAATGTTGAGATACAGATGTGTAATGCACCTGTGGGGTTGGCCTAAAGTCTACCTGCTGCTTGTATACTTATGATATCAAAGGTTTGCTGGGGTATAGAAGATCAACCTATACCATCTGCTCTTGTCCTCCTGCTGAGTTTGGAGGAGGAGGAAGGCTCAGATGCTCTAAACCAGAAGAATTCCCCTTCTGCCAAAATTGCTATAGCATTACCTTGGGCTCTATGACCCACAGCAAAAGAAAAGAGATGAGGCTTAAGTCTTTTTCAGTATGAAAATGGCACATTCACAGCAGCATAAGGCTGCAGTGAACCTGCACACAGCAGTGTGACCTGCTTTGCTTCTGTACTGCAAGTGTCAGTGCATCACAAATAGAAAAAAATTATAGATACTCCAGCAGATACTGTGTGTATTTCAGTACCTTTTGTGGAGTTTTATCTGAGCTGGCAGTGCTGGAATAAAGTAGATTGTCAGAGGCTGGGCAGAGTGCTTTCATCATCTGCAAGTATTGGCGTAAAGTAAAACAGTGATTGGAATTTCTGTTTTCTGTCTTTCCTGAGTTACATTGTCAGTTATGGTGATGCTTTTGACAAGGGAGTGCTGCTGGCTTAGTGATTTCTTCCAGAGCTTCAGAAATAGTTAAGTTATCTGTTATTATCATCATATCAGGACTGACAGCTGATATATTGTCTTTGTAAATTAAAAAATGAAATTAGGAGCAGCAAATGAATCTCCCCACTTTCATAAGGCTAATTCCAGGGGATTATTTCTCCTGTATTTATGTTTGGATTTGATAACATTCTTGGTACCTGTTAAACTGTGAAACACGACTCCAAAGAACAGGATTTTTTTCTTCTGTAATGAAGCAGGGAGAATAACAGTCCTATGTTGAGCATGTCTTTTGAAAACTTGTAGTGTTTTAGAAATATTTAGATCTCTGCAAGTTCCTGAGTGGAAGGTTTCATCAGAGTGAATGTGTTCCACTAGCTGTTTTTCTCATCTGTTACATGACAGTGACTCTGACACTTGTAGCTCTGTAACCTAATGATCTGCACAAGTAGCATTTACTATGTGTTATATTTCCCTAGCCAAATCTATAAACTCACAAACTGCAAAGTTCTGCCATTGATTGCAATATGAATACAGTTTAATTAATGTACCAGGATATTAAGAAAAAAAAAAAGCAAAATTTTTAACTGTTGAAGTAAAAATTAACTCTTCTGTCATAGGACTAAATGATAAGTAAGTATCAATACACATAGCTGCATTGTAGTGTGACTACAGTGTAGGTGTATGGAGTTATGAAGTATAACCAGTGTGATTATGGAACTGGCAAAACAATAATCACTGCTAAATCTTTTTGATAAACCGAGTCCTGGGCTGCATCAAGAGCAGTGTGGCCAGCAGGGCAAGGGAGGGGATTCTGCCACTTTACTCTGCTCTCGCCAGACCCCACCTGGAGTACTGTGTGCAGTTCTGGAGCCCTCAGCACAGGAAGGACATGGAAGTGTTGGAGCGGGTCCAGAGGAGGGCCACANGAAGTGTGGGAGTCAGGTCCAGAGGAGGGCCACAAAGATGATCAGAGGGCTGGAGCAGCTCTCCTATGAGGACAGGCTGAGAGAGTTGAGGCTCTACAGCCTGGAGAAGAGAAGGCTTTGAGGGGACCTTATAGAAGCCCTCCAATATCTGAAGGACGCCTATAGGAAGGCTGGGGAGGGACTATTTACAAGGTCCTGCAACGACAGGACAAGGGGCAATGGGTTTAAACTGGCAGAGGGGAGATTTAGACTGGATGTTAGGAGGGAGTTCTTTCCAGTGAGGGTGGTGAGGCACTGGAACAGGTTGCCCAGGGAGGTTGTGGCTGTTCCCTCCCTGGAGGGGTTCAAGGCTGGGCTGGATAAGACCTTGAGTGACCTGAACTAGTGGGAGGTGTCCCTGCCTATGGCAGGGGGTTGGAACTAGATGATCCTCGAGGTCCCTTCCAACCTTACCATTCTATGAAATACGCCTGAGTGTTCAGGAACTGTGTAGTAAGCGAAGTAATAAAACTGAGCTTTATGTAAGCAGTTACTTCTAAATAAAAAAAAAAAAGGTTGATTTTCTTACTCAGTTTAGGTGAGAACTGGATGAACTGCATAAACGTTCCTAGTTGGGAAAATTTGCTGCTGTTAGAACTCCAGGGACTGATTTGAGAGCAATCCTTCCTATCCTCCCTCTATCACTGAAAGCAAGCATGTGTCTAAATTACTTTGTAGTTAACAGAGGGGAGACTTATCTAGCAATTACCATTCATATTACAGGAGTGCCCACAGGGTACAGCTTTGTTTAGGGCCACATTACTTTAGCGAGAGAGAGTCCAAGCCTTTAATGTTTGGCAATCTAAAAAGACTGGGCACAAAATGATGGGCTGTATGATAAAGTACCGAGTGCTTACCACAAGTGTTGAGCATCTTTGGTTTCCAGGGAAGTTGATGGGAGTTAAGGGTGCTTGGCTCTTCTCAGTACCAGTCAGTCTGCTCCCTCAAGCCTATAGGACACATTAAAAAGAAAATGTAAACAGAGATAATGATAATAATAATTAAAAAAAAATTCTCTCTTGTTTCATAGCATTTCAAAGAGAAAAAAAACCCTTAAATATTAGGCTTTTGGAAAATGTGATAGTTGGAAATAAAGCAGAATTCCTTTCACTGGCCAGGTTTTCTTAGCATGACTTGAGAAGGTGTCGTGCATCAGATTGAAACTGGGCCATTTCCACTAGATCAATGTTACTGACAAGCTGTGCTCTGAGCAGAGTTGTCATCAAGAACTTAAGCTGGGAGAAATTTATAAAATCTGAAAACCAGCAGCTTTCAAAGTGTTGAATGTCCTTTCAAGTCAGTCTAGAAAGAGCAAATCTGGTGAGGGAAAGCGAGGCAAAAGGAGAAGGAGAAAGTCACGGGGGAAGATAAGTCAGGCTGGCAATTAGTGCCAGAGAAGCAACATATTTATTCCTTCTTAGCCCCAAATTGTGGTGAGACTGTAGCTAAAAGGTCTGCATGCTCCAGTGCTTTCAGAGCTACGTTCAAGCTGCTGAGGCAGATCTGCAGCTCAGGTGTGCACAGCCCAGCACTTAGCACGTTTCACTACATCACAGCAGTGCAGCACTGGTCAGTGTAAAGATTCCACACTCAACAGCCAGGGGTGTGGCCTGGGAAGCTGGTCTTATTTTTCCTACAAAGAAATACTATCTCTTTATTGCCATTACTACAGTCAGCATTACAGCTTCTGGCAGCTGTTGCGGGAGGCGAAACGGAGGGTATCCATATGGTGCTGTGCTTCGCATCAAAGGTGTCTTGTGCTCAGGGAGATTCTTACAAATGTCAAGGGTGGGTCATTTAAGGCCTGATTTTGTTTCAGCAAAGTCAAGGAGGATTTAGGCATTTATTAGTAGGAGCAAAAACCTTAATCCCTGGCAATTGTTTTTGTATTACATTATACAGAGTGTCGCAGATGTGCACAGCATACTGTGGAAAACACGGGGTCATATGCTGCTGTCGTCTGCTGTCCTGGAATCACAGGACTAAAGACAGAGCAGACCTGCTTCCAGGCAGGCTTGGGCCATTGTTTCAGGGCACTAATTTAGTTTTTTCTATCCCTTGTGAGAGAAAATAGATTTTGGGGAAGTAGATGTGATTCATTAGACTCACTTATGTCGCTTCCAGTCTGAGGGCTGGTGAAGTCTCAAGATGCTCAGTGTCAATTGGTCAGATGCAGTGTTAGTTACTGTTAGTATGTGTCATAAGATCTGGAGCAGAATGAAGGACTCTTACAAAGCAAAAGGGAGGGCATTCAAACAGGGTTTGAAGCAGAGAAGAACAAGCAGGAAAACAGAAAATAAACGAGTAGCAGGTTATCAGAAAAAGAACAGGATCATGAAGCCTGAAGAAAGAACACTAGGTGGGAAAAGATCCCAAAATGGGTCCTGTTAATTCTGGCTGAGTTGCTTTTCTTTAACCCAAATGCTTTATCTCCTCAGTGTCTCCTCCCTGCTGTGCATTGGCTCCAGTGAGTGCTGGGCACTACTCTGACGATGTGGCCAACTACAGCTAGGCAGGGACCTCTGCTTCTATAGCTTTTTGTCAGACCCTAAATAGCTGATTACATCAGCTTAGATGGGCAGTGATCTGAGGGGATCTGAAGCAAAGACATAGCTAGTAAAACCATCGCTGAGACAGGCAGTAACAAAGCAATGTGAAAATCCTGATGCAGAAATGGTTCAGCCTCTGTGTGCTCCCACTTACGTAACCCCCCTGCTGTACAAAGTGCCAGCACTGGCACTCAATGCTACCACGCTGGCCTGGTTTGACCATGGTATAAAATATCTTTTCATCTGGTGTTTGCTTACAATGAGCCTCCTTGTTTTGCACTGCTGACCTGAGCATGCCAAAAAGGTCACTCTTCATCTGTGAAGTGGGCTGCACTTAACCCAGGCACTGCTTCATCCCAACAGCCTCTGCTAAAATTGATTTCTGCATCTGAGCTGCTTGTGTGCTGTGAGAACCTGACTTGTGTCTGGCCAGCTTCTTGGATATACTGTCAGGAATGCAAGAACACTCAGACCGTTGCTGGTGGAGGGTGCTTGCATCACTGGGGTGGGATTTTTGTGATAGAGAGCTCCAATCCCCTAAACTCAGAGCTCACTTTCCTGTCTCCTTGAAACAGCTAGAGCTACCAGCTGATTTCCACAAACGAGTTTGTTGGCAGCTATCCAAAAGTGGTAATATTTATCATATGATAGAACTGTTTCATCTGACGAGTTTGTTTAGTGAGAAACCAAGTGCTAGCTGAGCCTGAGTTCACTGATACTGTCTCTGAGTTTTGGAAAACAGAGCAAGGCCAAACCGCATGCTGCTTTTCAGCTTCATTCATCTTGCCAGTACTTACAGCACAGTAAGTACCACTCACACTCCATGGCTGGTAGATCTGGCTGTCCATGTGTTCACAATCAGCAAGAGCATTGTCTCCATAAACTGAGCATGTATAAGCAGAGGTGTGTGCACCCCAACAAACAGCAGTATGGTCCCTGTTCCACACACACTTCTGTTGTGAGCTGCTGGTTTCCTGAAGCACATGTGGATATAGGCAGGTGTGGTGCTAGTGCAGCACCTAAATAAACTGCTGAGTGAATGGAAAGGCACTGACAGCCTGTGTGTTAGTGCCATTAAATAAATTTCTAATGGGAACAACTACAAATGCTGCATCACCATTTCTGGGGCCAGTCCTGTTTTATTAAGATCAGTGGATAAGATCCAGGTTTAATTGTTGCATTTAGCTTCTGGAGAGCTGGGTCTGTCACTGGGCCAGTCACTAGTCTTCTTGTACCTCTATTCTCAATGGGTAAAAATTAACATGTCAATAGTGGCCTTATCATCTTCATATTTATCTCTATGCGCTTCCAGGTCTGCAAGAAGAGAAAATGTCTTTCATTAGAGTTAAAAAGTGGGGGCAAAGCTAACTCTTAACTTGTCTTTGCTTCAGCCATACCGGTGTCTCTTTTGTTTAGACTGCAAGTTGGACAGGGCATGATGAATCTCTTACAGGGAGTGAGCTGAGTGCCTCTTACAGAAAGGTTTTTGTCTCTGAAAGTGTACTCATGGTTCCAATAAAGCTGAATTATGATCTTAGTAATACATGAGCATGGCTCATCCCAGGAACCCCAGTGAAAACAGACCCACACATAACTGCCATGCTTCTCCAGTGATGCATCCAGCCTGTCTCTTTGACTTGACTTCTTTCTGTTCCTGTTCCCTCTGTCAGCTTCTCACACGCCTTCACAAAGGCTGAACATGTAGTTTGCAAAATCGATCCCTGTGTCTAGAATCAGGAGGTGATTTTGAGAATGCCTCTGCATATTTCTTTTGAAGGTCTCATCTGAAAACATCTTCTCTTCCCATGAGTAATACTGGCCAAGCTGCAGTGTTGTCTACAAAGATTGTTCAAACTGACTCTAAGATGAAGAACTCTGAAAGGGAGCACCCAGTATCCCAGTATCACAGTATCACCAAGATTGGAAGAGACCTCAAAGATCATCAAGTCCAACCTGATACCACAGACCTCAAGACCAGACCATGGCACCAAGTGCCACGTCCAAACCCACCTTGAACACCTCCAGGGATGGTGACTCCACCAACTCCCTGGGCAGTCCATTCCAGTAGCCAATGACTCTCTCAGTCAAGAACTTTCTCCTCACCTCCAGCCTAAACTTCTCCTGGTGCAGCTTGGGACTGTGACCTCTTGTTCTGGTGCTGGTTGCCTGAGAGGAGAAAGCAACCTCCCCCTGGCTACAACCACCCTTCGGGTAGTTGTAGACAGCAAGAAGGTCTCCCCTGAGCCTCCTCTTCTCCAGGCTAACCAATCCCAGCTCCCTCAGGCTCTCTTCATAGGGCTGTGCTCGAGGCCTCTCACCAGCCTCATCACCCTTCTCTGGACACGCTCAAGCACCTCAATGTCCTTCTTAAATTGAGGGGCCCAGAACTGGACACAATACTCAAAGTTTGGCCTAACCAGGACACTGACTCTGCAGTTGCCAGCTAAACCTGTGATTAAAGCTGGGGACGAGATGGAAGGCTTTATGACAGGCTTTGACATTGTGAAATTCTACCTTGCTTTTGTGTTGCAGAAGAGGAGTAGTTTTCCACAAGAAAAATGATTTATGGATGTCTAGGGTCAGCTGAAACATTTTTATTTCAAATACATAAAGCTTAGCTTTCTTTACAGTGTACGAAACAGAAAAGCTGAAATGACAATCTGAAAATTTATTTCCATGACTCTGGCCAGATCTGATAAACCTTTCAGTGCTGAAGGAAAGCAAAATATTCCAGGTAATGCTGCCTGTCTCATATCTTGCTAACCAGCTTTTCTTGAAAAGCATAGTGAGAAATATTCAGGTTTCTTACCAGAATCAAGATTTGTCAGAAGTATCTGTACCCTTAGACAAGCATGAAGCTTGCTCTGAGCTGTCTGCTCTGAGCGCTGCTTCCCAGAGCTACCTCTTGCAGAGGTAACTATTCTTGGCTGGGGAAATCATAGAATGGTAAGGTTGGAAGGGACCTCAAGGATCATCTAGTTCCAACCCCCTGCCATAGGCAGGGACACCTCCCACTAGTACAGCTCACTCAAGGCCTCATCCAACCTGGCCTTGAACACCTCCAGGGAGGGAGCAGCCACAACCTCCCTGGGCAACCTGTTCCAGTGTCTCACCACCCTCACTGTAAAGAACTTCCTCCTAACATCCTGTCTAAATCTCCCCTCTGCCAGTTTAAACCCATTGCCCCTTGTCCTGTCGTTGCAGGACCTTGTAAATAATGCATAATGTATATCCCTGCCAACATAGAACATTTTAAAAGTATATATGACAACAAATCTTTCTTCTTGACAGTATTGAGGTGCTATGCCTAGGATATGTAACTACATCACAGACATTTATTGGGAATAAATGTAGCAAAGCTGTGCTGAGATTTTAGCTCCAAGAACTTCAGGTGGAAACCTTCTGAAAGCAATATTTGAGGCTATCCTATTCACCAGGGACTTAGTATTTCTTTCTCAGGGAAAGGCATGGTCCTTCTAAAACCATTGGCAGGAAAAGCCAACACTGTCCAGTTGGATGTTTAACCAAAGGTGTAAGTTTATGCTGGAGGCTTAACCTTCCTGAGGACAACTGTTATGTCTCCTGTGCTGTGAGTGCAGTGGGCACTGTGGATATGATCCTGGTCACATTAGCCTTTCTCTTCAGTGCCAAGCCAACAGAAAGGGTCTTCTCTTTCCCTTACAAAGTTAAATAAACTCTCTTATACAGGATATAGCAAAGACAGTACATGTGTTGTCAGATTGTACCTGTGTCTTTATTTTCTGCTTTACTTGACCAAAGAAGGTACTTCACTAGCACTGGGGATGTACATTTTTGCTCTTTCCAACTACCTGAAAGGAAGTTGTAGCGAGGTGGGAGTTGGCCTGTTCTCCCTGGTAACAAGTGACAGGATGAGACAAAACAGCCTCAGGTTGCACCAGGGGAGATTTAGGCTCCGTATTAGAAGAATTTTCTTCACTGAAAGTGTTTCCAAACACTTGAACAGGCTCCTCTGGGAGGTGGTTGTGTCACACCTGGAGGTGTTTAAACAACACATAGATGTGGTGCTGAGGGATGTGGTTTAGCACCAGACTTGGTAGAGTTAAATAATGCTTGGACTTGATGATCTTAGAAGTCTTTTTGAACTGAAATGGTTCTATGATTCTATCTGACTGACTCACCTGCCTAGATGGCAGAGGGAGGGCTGATCACCCAGCAGTCAAATAGGGAAAACAGAAAAAAAAACCTCTGCCAGCAGTTGCACCAATTGAGATACAGGGTCTATTGACTGTTTCCTCCAATATCACAACAACCTTCCCTCTGCCAGAGCATCTCTGAGACTGACCTTTTCTTAGACTGCATGCATCAACCCACTAACGTGGTTTCCAAGATCAGGTCTCTTCATACATGTGCAAAACAAACCAGATTTTGATCTACATTCATCATGTTTTCTGAGGGTACACATGACATAGTCTAAATAAGCTTATCCTACTCAGAAGGAAGAAAACATTCCTACCACCATTTAGGTAAACCAAGCAATTATTCTGTTACTAAGTGCAATTAATGCCTAATGATTTGCTTTGATTAATAGGACAATCAGCATCTGTTCCTAGAAACAGGGATTAGTAACCCAAGCCATCTCCTAATGCTAGAAGGTAGGGGGTTCTTTTGTACTGAAATCTTTTTTTTTTTCCATGCTTATCTCAAAGCATGAAAGAAAAGCCCTGTGCTGTGTTCTAAAACAGACTGAAGAGATGGAATGTAGAGAAAAAATTGTCTTTATGAAATTGTGGTTTTGAGTGAAATCCAGGCATCTTCATCCTTTAAGAAAGAAATGAGTTTGGTCAAATTCTCTGTGTTAACAGACCAAGGTATAGCCAAAGCATTTCAGATTTTGCATCTCCTGGAGCAGCACATTGAACTGACCAAGAATCTACTTTTGATATCTCTGTGTGGCTGATTACTGCTGAATATTACTTCAGTTCAAGAAACAAGGGAATGGTGTTTTTTAAAGATAATAGCCATTTTTCTGAGTCTCCTGATTAGTTTCTCTGTTTGTTTTTTTTTTCTTGATGGTTAATCATTCTTTATCACCTTCTATTGATCCTAAAGCTAGAGATGGATTGCAGTTAGATGCAAGCACTAATCCAGTCGTATAACAGACACCTCCATATGGTTAGCCACTGGCTTTGCAGTAAGCCAATCAATAATCACTTTGACAAAGAAAAATAAATTTGAATTTATTTTTTTGGTTGAAAAATTCACTGGGCTCTGAATGCGGCATCCGCAAGGGATACTCAGGTGTTACAAACCTCTGTGTCACTTCACCACCTGTTCACAAAAATGGTGATTGCAATTGGCTGGTAGATAACCCAAGGAAAGGGTTCTTATTACTGGGATTACTACAGAGCCAAGGACAGAATTAACCCAAGCCACACATCTTGCTCCTAAGAGACCAAACACCTTGTAAATGGGTTGGGATTGCATTGTAATATAAACAAAAAATGTCCCTGAAGAAACGATTTCAGTGCAAGCTATTGAACACAGGAGGTGTGTCATATAGGCTTTTATTCTCCAATTTGTGGTTGAACATTACAGGAATGGAGAGCAAGTCCTTAGCAGGCATCTGGTAAGCACTTGGTTTAGACAGTTCATGGATGCTTTCACAGGAACATTCACCTACTGTGACACATGCAGTGCTGAATAGAGTGGAGTGACACCATGAATGCTGAGGTGCCATGTGCCTCTACTTTAGCCCTCTTTGGGTTTGTCTAGTTGAGGGCTGTCTCCTGTGTTTGATACCCTCTGTACCTGGCTCCTTTGTGTCCAGACACTGCTCAAATTCTCATGTGTAGGAATTCAGGCTGCAGAGGCACTCTGGCAGGTCAGGACTGATGGCAAAGGATGGTGACTGATGGTTAAACATTCATTGCATGCTCAGTTGAACCCAGTGAATAATTCTCTAATACCAGAAACTCAATCTTCACAATGACCTGCCTTTACCTAGGTAGAAACAAAACACATACAATGAAGGTAACCCATAACATCAACTACCCGAACACATGAAGGAAATAAAACATGCTACAAGGTGCCACACTTATCACACACTTATTAAATACATTACAGTATCACAGTATCACCAACATTGGAAGAGACCTCAAAGATCATCAAGTCCAACCCAATACTACAGACCTCAAGACTAGACCACGGCACCAAGTGCCACATCCAAACCCACCTTGAACACCTCCAGGGATGGTGACTCCACCACCTCCCTGGGCAGCCCATTCCAGTAGCCAATGACTCTCTCAGTCAAGAACTTTCTCCTCACCTCCAGCCTAAACCTCCCCTGGCACAGCTTGAGACTCTGTGCTCTTGTTCTGGTGCTGGTTGCCTGAGAGAAGAAAGCAACCTCCTCCTGGCTACAACCACCCTTCAGGTAGTTGTAGACAGCAGTAAGGTCCCCCCTGAGCCTCCTCTTCTCCAGGCTAAACAATCCCAGCTCCCTCAGCCTCTCTTCATAGAACTTGTGCTCGAGGCCTCTCACCAGCCTCATTGCCCTTCTCTGGACACGTTCAAGTACCTCATTGTACTGTTGAGCGGTGGGATTCCAAGCAGAAACATAGGAAAGACTCTGCAGCAGAATTTTCTAAGATGTTCTACCTCTACTAAACACCAAAAGATTCCTCTGCAAAAAACCAACAAGAGGTTCCTCTGCAAAAGCATCCAGAATGTTTTATCTTTGCTTAAACCTGAATCTCCAACAGACCACATGCATTCCTCATTGGACTACAGTGGATCTTTTTACTTTGGCTTGGAATGAGAGCTGCTTTTTGATGGATCTTGGCAACAGTTTGAAGTGTTTTGGATTTGTTTGTTTGTTCAGAAACATCTCCAGGAAGCATGTTAATAGAGAAATGCCAAAGGTATTAAAGGCTGCAGAGTCCCACATGACAATGGAGCTATATTCTTGTGTATATTCCAGTGCAATCTTTGCAACATAAATCAGAGACAAAACATCTCCTGTGTTTCTTTCCTTCCTTGAATTCCATCTTTCACCACTCTACTCCCTTTGCAGATTGTTGTGCTAAATATATGCATAATGGTGAAAAACACTACATAATATACTGCATTGAAAAAGAGTCCTGCCAGGCTTCTAGGTCAAGGGAAGAGATATCTCTTTCTTTCCTAATTAGCTTATCTTCCTATTTGTCTCTTTTTTCTTTATGAAAGAGTTGATGGGGAAGGTCTCCAGCTGAAGGAGCTATTCAGAAAAAGGCTGAATCAAAAACCAGCTGCCTCCAAACATCACATCCCCACTGCTATTAAACAACAATCAAAGTATAGTGAGATTCATATTCACTCTGAAAAAAAAAACCCTGCCTACAGGTATTTTATTTAAGAAAAGACAGATAAATGCTTGAAAAAAAATCTGTGACAAATAGGTGTGGATAATTTAGATAAAAAGAATGCTTTAATCTATGAGAGGAAGAGACAACGGGCTTGTTGAATGCCATGAGGTTGGCCTGGGCCCACCTCTCCAGCCTGTCCAGGTCCCTCTGAATGGATCCCTGCCCTCTAGCAAGTCGACTGTGCCACACAGCTTGGTGTCATCTGCAAACTTGCTGAGGGTGCACTGATTCCTCTGTCCATGGCACTGACAAAGATGTTAAACAGCACTGGTGCCAGCACTGACCCCTGAGGGACACCACTTATCACTGGTCTCCAGGTGGACATTGTGCCCTTGATCACCACTCTCTGTATGCGACCATCCAGCCAATTCCTTATCCAGCAGTGCTCCATCCATCCAGTCCATGTTTTTCCAGTTTGGTGACCAGGATGTCATGTGGGACAGAGTCAAATGCCTTACTCAGGTCCAGGTAGATGGCATCAGTTGCCCTTCCCTTGTCCACTGTCGCTGTGACTTCATCATAAAAAGCCACTAAATTTGTCAGGCAAGATCTGCCCTTGGTGAAGCCATTGCTGGTTCCCTCCAATCACCCAGATTTGTCATTAAGGATGAAAAAAATCATCTCAGTCTTGCAGATGGTCAGAACTAGCCTCAAAAACAGAACTAGCATTCAAAACAGAAAAAGGGCTTTGGTGTTTGGATGAGAGTATTAAATTGTTGAACACCTTACAGGGAAGCATGCTGCTACCTGCTGCAGTTGGACCCTTGCCTATCTCAAGCTCCAGGGAGATGTGCAAAGTAGATCAAGAAGAGTTAACATTTGGACAATTGGGTTAAAAGTATCTGCTTGTGGTTTTTAGACCTGAGATGTAGTCTAACTTGTTGATTTCATCATCTCTTTCAGCTGTCCCATAGTTGTGGTATGGACTCTGCTCCCATGGAGACTGTCACAGCCCAAGTTCTGTCCTGATCATCCAACCTTGTGGATAGAACATCTGAGTAACAGTTCTTTCTGGGTGACTGTTCTGTCACTGTTTCCTAAAGCTGGTCTTTGTGAGATGATTCCTGAGCTGTAAGTTGATCCCATTGCAGCAGCCAGGTAGGAATTACTGACCTATTCTCAGGATTTCCAAGCAACCCTGTCAGGATGTGGCATTGCTTATTCTGTCAATCATGATGTGTAACCACAGAGGATAATGAGAGCATAAAATAAAGCAGGTGAAAAAGGTCTTTGCTGTTTGTCACCATTTAATCTACCAGTGAAGAGACAGCCAGGCTGCAGCCATCAGGAGCTCTAATGCGATGAGCTGGAACACAAGTCTAGTGAAGAGCAGCTGAGGCAACTGAGGCTGTTTAGTCTGGAGGAAAGGAGGCTCACAGGAGACCCTCTCACTCTTTACAACTACCTAAAAGGAGGTGGGGTTTAGTCTGTTTTCTCAAGTAACAGGTGATAGAACAAGAAGAAATGGTCTCAGGTTGCACCAGGGGAAATTTAGGTTGGACATGAGTGTGATGGTTTGGGAGTTCCCCCCCCTCCCCCCCCCNCCACTTTATAAAATCATCCAGACTACACTCAGCTGTCTGGGAGTTAAGAGATGAAGCTCTATTTACAGCTTAGCACAATATACAAGCAGATATATACTATACATACAGGAATATTTACAGAAATATACAAGTTAAAGGTAATACAGAAACACAACTCCCCTCCCAGAAATCAGAGTCTCCAGGAGAGGCTCCCAACCACCCTTCCACCTTCTCCCCACCCCTCTACCTTACCCCAGGGATTGCTTTATGTGCAAGGTGAGTTTGGAGCATTGGCTAGTGGGTTTAGAAGTAGAGTGGTTAGTTAGGTTATTCAGCAGAGAGGCCAAAACCAAAAACAGCTAGAGAGCCTGAGACTCTCCATGGGACTGTCTTATCTGTGTTTGTGCTCCTGTTTTTATACATCTCAGAAAGCCTGTGAGTGAAGTAGACATCACCATTGTTTACTTTTCAGAGCCTATAATACAATTCTTTTCATAAAAATACTCAAATTAGCCTCAAACCAGCACAATGAGGAAAAATCTTTTTACCCAAATAGTATCAAACACTGAAACAGGCTACCCAGGAGAAGTAGTGGAGTCACCATCCCTGGGGGAACTTAAAAGACATGTATTTGTAGTGCTTAGGGGCATGGGTAGGTGGTGGACTTGGCAATTATAGGTTACTGGTTGGACTTGACTACCATACATTTTTTTTTTTCAACCTAACAAATGCCATGAATCTATAATTCTATTCTATCTCCAAGTAGAGCAATTCAGCAATGGTGACAGCAACCCAGACAGTGCATCTGTGAGGTGCTTCCTGGCCCCACTACCTGACAATATTAACAAGACTTTTGAGCACTGCAGCAGAGTTCGGAGGGTTACTTAAAATTGAATTAACTACCATGTATATGAGACCTTTGTCCTGCTGATCCTGAGATCTGCTGAGACAGGTGAGTCCCAGTTAATGACATCTTGTGTATGACCAGAGTGGATTCTGCAGAAATGGTCTGCCAAATGTCTGACTCTGTTGTGGGAATTCACGAGGCAGGAATTATAAAATCTGCAGTTATTTTATTTCCAGCAAGCCCCACCCACAACTCTATATAAAATTA
>VWZE01018361.1:187861-198400 GCA_013396675.1 Eubucco bourcierii
GGGGCAGCACAGGGTAAAGCTCAGGCTGCTCAGCAGCTTACCCACGATTACGGCAGAGGCAGGTCCCTTCAACAGGCAGGCAGGATCTGACGGGCCGACGCTGGCAGTCTGTGGCTAGCAGTCCCTCTTAAAGCCCGACATAGCAGTCTCCTCAAAGTCTCTCTCAAAGTCCCTGCTAGATAAAGTGTCCTATTGTCATATATATATGCTGGGGTAATTTACTCTCCCCGGTTCAAGCCTGCGGGGATGGGGTAAAGTAATTGACACCTACTCCTTTCACATTCCAAACCAGAGGTGTGGGGGGGAGCAGAACAGTTTCACACCCCATTCCATCCTCCGGTGGGGCAGGCACTTGGGTGTGCCTCACCACAATGTCTACTGTTAAAATGCTCATGTAAGAGTTTTGCTAAGTAGCCCAGTCTAAGGGCTGTGTCCTGCTCTCAGGGATACATACCCACAGCTCAATCAGTATTATGTTCTTGCTGAATGTGTCTGCCTGTCGCCTGACACCAGGACATCCCAAGGTGATAGATCACTGCTGGAAGACTGACATTCTTCAGACATGTTACTGAGCTAAGGAAACATCAGCAGCAAAACTGTCTGCTGTGCTTCATGACAGTGCTGACGCCATCAGTTCTTGCTCTGCCCTGCCTTCCCTGCCTTCCAGGTTTACCTCCCCCCCCACCCAGTAATACACATAGCTTCAAAGCTTCCAGGGGCTAAACTTCCCTCTGCAGCCTTCATCACATCTCTTACTCTCATATGCATGAACACAGAATTCATTTTATAATTCACACCCACTCAGCACAAAGATCATTCTTGACACCAGAGGAAAAGTTAATGTATGAAGAAATAAAAGAATATGTAATTGAGATTTCCCCAGAGCAGAAAGGAGTGGGGAAATCTGCCAGGGCGTATCATGCATCTCACTAACAGATGCATATTCATTTTGCTTAAATGTATTCTGGTAGTTCTTATGCATTCCTTGTAGTTCCTAACAATTATATCTGATCTCTTTGTTAGGGACTGAAAATGTAGGCTTAATAAGATGTCAGCAGACAAGGAGTATAAAGTAATTGCCCATTATGTTATAGATGTGTTATAATCATTTGCCAAAGGGGGGAAAAGTCTAATTGAATGAAAATTCTTGATGGTTTCATTATGCTTCTATTAAGAGGCAGTCATCCCCCCCTGATCAGAGTACAAGGACGGATGCTTCTTGCATTTACATCTGTAGGAAAACTGAGGCTACTACAACGTTGCTGAAGGATTTGCAGTGATGCAGAGCTGGGGTGAGAGAGATCAGAGTGTGTCCTGAGCATTTCTAAACCAGGATGAAATGAAAACATTTATCATGTGTGTGGATGAGGAAGAAAAATTCAGTAAAAATGAAAGCAAAACTGAATAAAATGCCAGAGGTCTTTCCAGCAATGGTAGGAATCGAATTAAGTCTGTGTGCATGTGGACAAGGCAAAGAAAAGGGCTAAATTCTGCCTTTCAGGTGGCACTGCTAAAAATCCAGGCTAGTTATCTGCTTATTAGTTATTAACTAAAACTTCATTTTCTCAGTCCTCTCTGCCACCCAGGCAGAACACAGCTGTTGAAATCCTTTTGTCTTTGCCAAGATCAGCCCAGCTTTTTTCAATCACTCACTAACTCCCCCTTTCTCTACTGCATCTTCTTTAAACTCCTTGTCCTTGCCTTTGTGCCCTGCATAATTACAGCTCTTTCCCACTTCACGTGCTACCCTCCCTGTGCATCCTCTGTGCCCTATGTACCAACTTCAGCATCCTCTACCTTTGCTTCTCTGTGAATCTCCTGGCATTTTCCCCTCACAGCCTTCCTGAGGTGCTTCACAGAGTCATCCCCCTCACCTACTTCCTACACTTTCTGAAGAACCTTGCCTTTCATGACCTTAAATAAACACAAGTCCTAATGGCTTCATCCACTTACCACACGACAACAGGAACTGTCACTCCTCCTCTGCATCAGCCTCACTGAATATGCAGCTCCAGCTCTGGTGCATTTGGCCATGCTTCCTCCAGCCTGTCCATCTTGGTGGCTGCTGTGAAGCAGCTCCTGAGCTCTGTGGGACTGGAACTGTGAGTTGCTGTGGGGTCCCACCTGTGCCGTAGATTTGGGTGCATTCAGAGGGTGCCTCTGACTAGCAGTGGCACTTGCAGCAAGTGTATGGTGTGTGAGAGGTGCTGGGTTCTCAGGTCAGCCAGGGAACGTTGCTGGTTCCCTGCCCACAGCAGGAAGTCCATGATACCTCATCAACTCCACCTGACTACAGTTCTTCACGGGCCAGGGTGTGTGCCTGCTGGGTCCTGTTGAGAAGAGGATTTGGGGATGTGACTCACACTCCTAAACTATGTTGTCTCAGGAAAAACTCTTTTCAGCTTGTTTTGTTTGATAAATGTCTTATCCCAGCACCAATAGATCATGTCTTTTAAAAGATGGCTTTTCTTAATTGCCCTTCATGGGTCCCTCAGACACAACTCCTTGAGGATCTGCACACCATTGATGAGAAAGCATCACTGACTTCCTCTGATCAGACAAATTAATCAGACTACCTGAGCAGAGGTATTTGTGCTGGCTGAGAGCCTCTCTCTGCAGCAAGGATGCACTCTGGAGGTAACAAAGAGCTTCTGCAGGGGGACTTTTAAGAGGTTATAAACCCAGACATGTGTGCAAGATACTGTGTGAGCTTACGGAGAATAGATGTTTGTGTAGGGTGATATTCTAACTGGGGTCATCACCCAAACCAGAGAGAAGGTAAATGACTGTCTGTGTAGCAGTAGCTGCTTCTGGCCCCAGATCCTGGCTTCCCTGCCTTTCTGTTTGTGTATCTACCTGCCCTAGCAGTTGCATATTGTGTTTTTTGCAGGCTGGAGTGTAACCAGGTCTGCTTTCTCTCCTCCTCTCCATCATTCTGTTTTTCTTTACAGCAGATTTACATGTTACTGGTGTGAATTCATACCACTATCAGCATCTTTCTTCAAAGCTCCTGTGTGGAGCTCAGCACAACGAAACCCTGAGTTGCTTATGTGAAAAAAGAAAAAAAGTTCTGGGTAGATAGACTGAGCAGTGAAGCTGGTATTTAAGTGTGGCTCACTCCTCATTGCCATTTTCTTAAGGAAAATATCCCATCTTTTCATTGGACTTGTTTCTGAAGGAATCAGTGTGTTTCTCCCAGCCTCTGAACTCACCAGCTGTTTAAAATCATCTCTGACAGCTGGACGGCTTTGCCAGAAGAGAACAGCAGGTTAGTCCCCTGCTGAAGGAAGGATAGGCAGAATGTAGCTGCTACCCTGTGTCTGGACATGAGCATTTGGCTAGGCAACATCAGGGCAGAGCCAAGGTCCTGACAGAGAGAGGAAGGCAGCTGGGGCAGTGCTATGAGGAGGAGTGGGGGAGTAAAGAACACATACCCACAGCAACTGAGGCATCATAGAATGGTAAGGTAGGAAGGGACCTCAAGGATCATCTAGTTCCAACCCCCTGACATAGGCAGGGACACTTCCCACTAGTATAGGTCACTCAAGGCCTTGTCCAATCTGGCCTTAAACACCTCCAGGGAGGGAGTAGCCACAACCTCCCTGGGCAACCTGTTCCAGTGCCTTACCACCCTCATTGGAAAGAACTTCCTCCTAACGTCCAGTCTAAATCTCCCCTCTACCAGTTTAAATCCATTGCCCCTCATCCTGTCATTGCAAGACCTTGTAAATAGTCCCTCCCCAGCCTTCCTATAGGCCTCCTTCAGATATTGGAGGGCTTCTATAAGGTCCCCTCGAAGCCTTCTCTTCTCCAGGCTGCAGAGCCCCAACTCTCTCAGCCTGTCCTCATAGCAGAGCTGCTGCAGCCCTCTGATCATCTTTGTTGCCCTCCTCTGGACCCGCTCCAACACTTCCATATCCTTCCTGTGCTGAAGGCTCCAGAACTGCACACAGTACTCCAGGTGGGGTCTGAGGAGAGCAGAGTAAAGTGGCAGAATCCCCTCCCTTGCCCTGCTGGCCACGCTGCTCTTGATGCAGCCCAGGACTCGGTTACTGTCTGGGCTGCATGCACACACTGCATCCTAATTTCATGTTGCAGTATTATCTAATGTGTACAAGCTACTTCTGGGGACATTGCAGTTAGAAACAAGGAGAAAGTTTTTCACAATAAGGAGAATCAACTGTTAGAGTAATCTGTCAAGGAAAGCAGTGGAGTTCCCAACATTAAACACTTTCAAGATTCAGCTGGTCAGGGTGCTGGGCCACTCCATCTAGACCATGCTTTTGCCAAGAAAGGCAGAATCAGATGGCACTTAGATCCCTTCCAATCTGGTATTCTGTGATTGTTTCTATAATTGTATTGCTTCATCACTCTGCATTTTGTTTTCATTTTCATTTAATTGTCCTGAACCTTTACATGAACAAATCATTGCATAATTCTTGAATTGTGAACATTTCAGTTAATTTTCTACCTCCTTTTGGCTGAGGCAAAGATCCATCTTAGCTATGTTGCTTCCATTGGGCTTTTCTGAACAGACAGTGTCTGTATCCATATGAAACAGCAAAGAGAGGAATAATCCCACTGTTATGTACAAGAAACTATTTGTCTTGTATTCTCAGAGAGGGTTATTGCTGAATCCTGACAGCCAGGTCTGGGGAAACCTTACTGTACTCAACACTTAAAGGGGGTTTATAAGAAAGATGGGGACAATATTTTTAGTAGGACCCATTATGACAGGTGGTTTGAAACTAAAAGAGGGAGGTTTAGACTAGATAGTTGGAAGACATTTTTCACACTGAGGGTGATGAGACACTGGCACAGATTACCTAGAGAGGTGGTAGAAGCCCTGTGCCTAGAAATATTCCAGGTCAGATTGTTTGGAGCTCTCAAGAACCTGGTCTGGTTGAAGATGCCCCTGCTTACTGCAGGAGTTTGAATTAAATGACCTTTAAAGGTCCCTTCTGACAAACCATTCTGTGATTCTGTGATTCTAGCTGGCTCAATGACACACTGTTTGGAAAACCACTTGCATGTGCTGGGTGGTTCAAAGGTGTCTTGTACCAGTTGTGGAGGTTTGCTTTCATTGACACTGATCTCCTGAGCTCAGAATGAGACCTTGTTTTGAAATATGTTTTCAAAATATTTATTGAGATGCAGCTCTCTCATCTCACATTGTGGCTGAGAGTCCTACTTCTGTGTGCTCCTTGAGTTCAGGAGTAAATGGCTTTGCCATGCATCAGGTTTGAACTCTGAAAAGAAAATTGCTGGTGAAGCTGTATCTGCAAGTGGAAATGTTCCACTTCAGGCAGAGCCCAATCCAAAGCCACCTGGAGTTAATGGCAGTTCCCTCTGCCAAGCTTTCAGAATATTGTGGTATAACTCTGTGATGAGCTAGTTTATAGAGGAAGCTTCTCTATTTTTAGCCTGCATTTCCATGAGCAGAGGATATTGATAACAAATTACAGTTTCTTGTACATAACAGTGGGATTATTCCTCTCTTTGCTGTTTCATATGGATACAGACACTGTCTGTTCAGAAAAGCCCAATGGAAGAAATGTAGCTAAGATGCTGAATTGTGTGCAGAACTGTGTGCAGCCCAGTGTGCTGACAGACACTGAGCTGCTTTATTTTGTGCTATGTGGCTAAAAATCAAACAGAATGAGACGATAAACAGAAACTGCTGTAAAAGGCTAACAAGAATCACCAAACCCAACCTCTTTAAAGGTTTTTCCCTAGCATTGCAAAGTCCATTCCAAAATACTGCAATTCTCTTAGCACTTTTGGTCTGCATCCAAATCTGAGTAGTTCTAATGTTTTCTTCTGGTGTAACACAGTCATGGTAAGGGATATAAAGTTGTTAGTGTAAATTCAGAGCAATTATGGTGAAATCATAGAATCAGTCAGGATTGGAAGGGACCACAAGGATCGTCTAATTCCAACACCCCTGCCATGGGCAGAGACATCCTACCCAAGATCAGGCTGGCCAGAGCCTCATCCAGCCTGGCCTTAAACACCTTCAGGGATGGGGCCTCAACCACCTCCCTGGACAACCCATTCCAGGCTCTCACCACTCTCATGCTGAAGAACTTTGTCCTCATGTCCAGTCTGAATCTCCCCAGTTCCAGCTTTGCTCCATTCCTCCATGTCCTGTCACTACCTGAGAGCCTAAAAAGTCCCTCCGCAGCTTTTTTGCAGGTCCCCTTCAGATACTGCAAGGCCACAATAAGGTCACCTGGGAACTTCCTCTTCTCCAGACTGAACAGCCCCAACTCTTTCAGTCTGTCCTCACAGCAGAGGTGCTCCAACCATCTGAGTATCCTCCTGGCCTGTCTCTGGACATGCTCCAGTATGTCCACATCCCTCTTGTAATAAGAGGTTCCAGAACTGTACTCCAGGTGGGAGTAGTGGAGTAGAGGGGGAGAATCACCTCCCTCAACCTGCTGGCCGCTCTTCTCTTGATGCAGCCCAGGGTCTGGTTGGCTTTCTTGAGAAATTATTTTCAGCATGGACATGGCAAAAAAGGAATATTTTATATATATGTGTGTGTGTGTGTGTGTGTATACACATAAATACAAAAAGTCTGAATTTTACTGAGAATTGAACCATTCTTTTCCCTGCTTTTGCAAATCCCCTTCAAATGCATAGTTACCCTCTGACTTCAAAAGCATCCTGTATTTTAAATACATTTCTCTTGCTGCCTTGGAATTGTAGTTACTCTGAGAGGAGAAAATCCAGATATGTTTTGGAGAAATATCAAAGTATGAACTTAGGAGACTAATTTTAGGCACCCAAGCTTGAAATTCTGGCCGGTGGGATTACATTGGTATAAACAACAGCAAAGCCTCAAATCTGGAAAAAATAACAAAGCAGAAAGATCTCCTCAAAGAAGGACAATCCAGCTCTTGCAAAAGCTGCCAAGGATTACTGCAAAGCAATAATTAATGACCATTGCTGCTGGGTCTCTAACTGAAGCAGAGGGAATATTGACATAATCCTATTAGTGTGTTGCTCTCATTAATGTACTTATGTCAATTAGCTGAGCATTTTAGCAGAAAGGTGAATTTATGATTTTTTTTTCCTCCCCCCAACATAGATTTCCAGTGCAAAAAATCAATTTTGAACAACCACCAAAGATCAAGGTCCATTAATGAATCTTATCTGACACTAATGTTGTCTAATTACATTAAAATGTCACAACTAATTTCATGGCATCAGAGCTCCCTGCTCCATAAACAACCCAAGTTTGGTTACATTTCTAAAGAATTTAATTTTTTGAACATGGAAAAGATGAATGGAAATTCCAGTTTTGATCATTTCAAACATTTCTGTCTCTCCTAAGTGTTTTGAAAAAAAGAACAAGCAGAACCTGAGGTCAATAAAACATTCACCAACATCTCACCAGCCAACACTACAGATCTTTAGGGACCTTTTAGAAGAGTTTAACTGCCTTTGCCCTTTTTCTCCATTAAATACTAAGAAAGTCCTAGAAAACTGGCCAAAGCAGCTTGAGTTGTTCTCTGTGATACTATTTCTACATGTGCTCATGTCCTGGGGCAGTTCACACACAGTATCACCAAGGTTGGAAGAGACCTCAAAGATCATCAAGTCCAACCCATTACCACAGACCTCAAGACTAGACCATGGCACCAAGTGCAACATCCAAACCCACCTTGAACACCTCCAGGGATGGTGACTCCACCACCTCCCTGGGCAACCCATTCCAGTAGCCAATGACTCTCTCAGTGAAGAACTTTCTCCTCACCTCCAGCCTAAACTTCCCCTGGTGTAGCTTGAGTTGCTTGGGTCCAAAGCAGAACTCAGATGAAGTTGCCCTCCATTAAGCTCAGAACATCCTTGTATGTGTTTGTTTGTGTGTGTGTGTGTGTGTGTGTGCATGTGTGGTGCTCACTCAATGGCTTACACTCATCAATGCTCCTGCCCGAGCATCCTGCTCTGCCATGGCACCCATGTGCCACTACATGTGCAGGAGAGGTTAAAACTGGGCTCTGCCCAGTCCCCAGTGTGTGAATCTGGCTGTGAGTGGTTGGAAAAAAAAAAAAAGAGAGAGACCAGAGAATGCAGTGCAGACATAGCAAAGGTTTTCATCACTCCAACACACCTGAGCCTTGAAAATGTATTAAAATAAGACACTGAACCAACAACTCTTTAAGGGACTGGCAAATGGGGCAGAGAGAGGAGATCTTAACCTAATCCCCACCTTTATTTCTACTTCAACAAGATAACCAAGTAGACTCTCCACAGTTGCCAGAGCTAGAGCCTGGGTTAGAGATGAGAGATGCAGGCAGTGACAAAGTTTGAATACAGTAGCATTTCTGACTGGTTTCCCACAAGATGAAATTCTGTTACAAAGCCTGATTCTCCTTTTCCATTGAAGGAGCAATTTGGGAAAATGTTTCCCTTTGTGCTCTAACTAGGCAGCTGATGGCTCCAAATAAGTTTTACTTGGTCCTATTGATTTTGCTGAAGGGATTTAATTCTATATCTCAGCAGAGCAGATTAAAATACAGGAGAAGCTTTTTTAGGCTTCTGAAGTGGCAGAAACCTGCCCCAAAGCAGCTACAGCATCAGTCCATCCCCACTAGCAGCTCTTTCGCTTGTGTCAGCTCATCCACACCCCCTCCACAATCTCACATGGCATCATTTGGGCCCAGGGAGTGGTGTTGGCAGAGACAGTGCAAAACACAGACAACAAGCAGACAAAGGAGAAATGAGTGACTCTGAGGTAAAGATGTGTGATGTGAGGGTTTTTTTGGTTGTTTGTTTTTTTTTTTTTTAAAGCCTGTCCCTAGTGTGTGCTTAATAAATAATTAATTGCTGTTATTTCCAAGCTCAGATCCATTTTCGCACAAATGTGCTTTCAAATCCAGTGATTAAAAAAAAAAAAAAGATGCTTTTTTGTTGTTGTTGATTCTTCTTCAGTGCAGCCCTGAAGCAATAAACCAAATTGACTGCTAAATTTAGACACGAATACAGTCTGGCTGAGTCATCTCAGCCCATAAATTTATTAATAAGGGAGATCAAGAAAAGTCAGGAAAGAATCCCTGAGATGCAGAGCTTAGTGGGTCAAGGATAGTTCGGACTATGTAACACATGCTGTATTCTCCAATTGACATGTATAAGCCTAGGTTTATTCCCCTAACTATGAAAAAACCTGCACTCTGGAAATGCTGCTGGCTGGACAGCTGTCAGCAGGACTTCCCCATACTGAGGAAGGCATGGAGATGTCCCACCTCTAGGGATGGGGATTCAACCACCTCTCTGGGAAGACTGCTCCAACCTTTGAGACCTCTTTCAGTCAAGAAGCTTCTTCTAATATCCAACCTAAACCTGGTATAACTTGAGGCCATTTCCTTTTGTCCTATCCCTTGTCAGTAGGGAGAAGAGACCAATCCAACCTCACTCTGACCTCCTTTCAGGGAGCTGTAGAAAGCAAGAAAGTCTCCTCTCGGTCTCGTCTTCTTCAGGTTGAGCAACCCAAGTTTCCTCAGCTGATCCTCACAAGGCTTCTGCTCTCGACCCTTCACATCTTCACTGCCCTTCTCTTGACCTGATTCATCACCTCAATGGTCTTGGAGTGAGGACCCAAAACTGAGCTCTGAATTTGAGGTGTAGCCTCACCAGTGCCTAGTACAAGGGGAAAATCACTGCCCTGGTCATACTGGTCACACTATTGCTGGTTCAAACCAGGTTGCAGGTGACCTTCTTGACCACCTGGGCACAGGCTTGCTCATCTTCAACCACTACTCACAGATCTTTCTCTTCTCAGCAGTTTCCAGCCACTCTGCTCCTAGCCTGGAGCATTCATGGGATTGTAGTGACACAGCAGGACCCAGCATTTGGCCTTATTGAATCTCATCCCACTGACCTCAGCCCACTGAGCCAGTTCTGTAGAGCTTTCTGACCCTCAAGCTCATCAACTCTCCTGCCCAGCTCAGTGTCATCTGCAAACTGGCTGAGCTGTGGCAGTCTGAGCTCCTACAAGAGTGCTGTGTGTGGCTGCTTTACAGCTGCCTGGGACTACAGATTTCATAGAATCATAGAATGGTAAGGTTGGAAGGGACCTCAAGGATCATCTAGTTCCAACCCCCTGACATAGGCAGGGACACCTCCCACTAGTACAGCTTACTCAAGACCTCATCCAATCTGGCCTTGAACACCTCCAGGGAGGGAGCAGCCACAACCTCCCTGGGCAACCTGTTCCAGTGCCTCACCACCCTCACTGCAAAGAACTTCCTCCTAACATCCAGTCTAAATCTCCCCTCTGCCAGTTTAAGCCCATTGCCCCTTGTCCTGTCATTGCAGGACCTTGTAAATAATCCTTCCCCAGCCTTCCTGTAGGCCCCCTTCAGATACTGGAAGGCTACTATCAGGTCCCCTCGAAGCCTTCTCTTCTCCAGGCTGAAGAGCCCCAACTCCCTCAGCCTGTCCTCATAGGAGAGCTGCTCCAGCCCTCTGATCATCTTTGTGGTCCTCCTCTGGACCCGCTCCAACACTTCCATGTCCTTCCTGTGCTGAGGG
>VWZE01018361.1:205158-235968 GCA_013396675.1 Eubucco bourcierii
TTGCCCTTCTCTGGACACGTTCAAGCACTTCAATGTCCTTCTTAAATTGAGGGGCCCAGAACTGGACACAGGACTCAAGGTGTGGCCTAACCAGTGCAGAGTAGAGGGGGAGAATGACCTCCCTGCTCCTGCTGGCCACACTATTCCTGATGCAGGCCAGGATGCCATTGGCCTTCTTGGCCACCTGGGCACACTGCTGGCTCATGTTTAGATGGGTGTCAATCAACACCCCTGGATTCCTTTCTCTTTGGCTGCTCTGTCCTGAGTGTCTTCATAAGACTTAGAATCACAGAAACATAAAATTGTTTTGGTTGGAAAAGGACCTCTAAGATAATAATTTCCAGCTGTTGACCCAACACCAACCATTATTACTTATTAGTACTTATTAGAATGTCTCGACCTGAATCTGGAAGTTGGTAGAAAACGAGAACAAGGTGATGAAACTTCAGCTCAATCCAGCTTGTGTGGATGGTCACAGCAAACTCAGCAGAAGAAAACAAGCCCTCTGAAGAGGATTTTGAAACCAGCTGACACACTCAACTCTTTGAGATGGAAGCAGTTTGTTTCTTGTGGTTGTAGAGCACCTAAAGGAGTGGAGGATCATAGAATCATAGAATGGTAAGGTTGGTAGTGATCTCAAAAATCATCTAGTTCCAACCCCCTGCCTATGGCAGGGATACCTCCCACTAGTACAGGTCACTCAAGGCCTCATCCAACCTGATCTTAAACACCTCCAGGGAGGGAGCAGCCACAACCTCCCTGGGCAACCTCTTCCAGTGTCTCACCACCCTCACTGGAAAGAACTTCCTCCTTACATCCAGTCTAAATCTCCCCTCTGCCAGTTTAAACCCATTGCCCCTTGTCCTGGCGTTGCAAGGCCTTGTAAATAGTCCCTCCCCAGCCTTCCTGTAGACCCCCTTAAGATACTGGAAGGCTACTATCAGGTCTCCTTGAAGGATCATGGGAGGTCCACAAGTGCAGATGATGGCAATGACACAAGACAAGATTGTCCACCTGTATCAACTAGCTGACTGCAAAGGTACAACTCCAGATAAAGCAGTGGCAATGCACAAAATTGTCTGGATTTCTTTGTGAAATAAGACTAGCCAGGCACATCAGTGTGCAACACATCTTTATATCCAAAGCTGAGACTGTAGAGAAGAGGGGACTGATCCCAGTGAGTCCCAGAGCACAGCACAGGACAGGAATGTCATGAAATTCCAACATACAGACTAATAAAACTGGCTGCCAGCTGTGCTGGCCAAAGACACATCGCTTCACTGTCTAAAGCATGAACGGGGCAGGTAGAACAACATTTTCCTTCCTGGACATCAGAAGTGCCTTCTCTTCATGCTCCACAGTATAAAAATCCAGTCATGTGCCTGCACACAAGGCAATGCAGCAGTGAGAGTTCTCCTCCCAATAGCTACACAAAAGTCAGAAAAAGCACCTTGGTGCCCCTCCAAGGAGGAGATGGGAGAGGTGGCAGTGTCATTTACAATGTGACACTCACAGTACAGTGTTACTCAGACCAAGCTGTAACAGGCCAGACCAAGGCTGATGGGTACAATATTTCATCTTATCAAAATAGACCCACTTGGGTTTTGCTCAACTGCTTCCACTCTCTGCTCCCCCTAGAGAGGGAATGGCTGAAAAGCCCAGTGGATATTTCCAGAGGTGGCAACCCACATTACCCACTTTTACCTATAACTCCTGGATACCCACTCCTGCCCAAACACCTTCTTCCTTACACAGGGGCTGAGCACCACCAGGCACTCACTGGAAATGTTGCCACCACTGCTGCTTGTGAAAGGTGAGAGATTTGGCCACAGTGCTCTGGGTCTCATCTTTCTCAGGAGCTCAAAAAATGAGTAGATGTGACATTTCAGACCATGGTCATAGAATCATAGAATCATAGAATGGTAAGGTTGGAAAGGACCTCAAGGATCATCTAGTTCCAACCCCCTGCCATAGGCAGGGACACCTCCCACTAGTACAGCTTACTCAAGGCCTCATCCAACCTGGCCTTGAACACCTCCAGGGAGGGAACATCCATGGTCATGGAGGTGTTGGGTAGAGGATTGGACTTGATGATCTTAGAGGATCTTTCCAACTTACATGATTTCATGACTCTGTGATTTCCTTGCCCGGTTGACCATCTGTGCCACTGCTGACTTCATCTGTAAAGGCCAGGTTGTACTGGTCTGCTTTGAGCCCTAGAACCTGAGGTTAGAAATTACCAATAAACATATCTCAACTGATAACTTACATCCAGATCTTAGGATTTTGTGCTTGGCACAGCAGAATTGAGACAATTGGTGTGGGCTTTCCCTTGGAATCATATCACAGAATAAGGATAATGGTGGAATAATACTTTCCTAATAAGATATGGGTAGTGCTGGATTTATTCTCTGGGTTATTGAAACATGCTTAACAACTTCTCTTCCATATCAATGCTTTTGCCAGTCTCATTTTGTGTATCAGATAACAAGCTGGGTTCTTTGCTTCATTTTAATAATCGAGCTGTTTGCTTTGCTTTATTTTAATAATCATGGGTCTGAAGATGAGGAGGGTTGATGTAAGCAATATTCACTCCAATGTGAATATAGCTCAGCCTGTTTAAAAACAAAAAATAAAATTGGAAAGACTGCCATGAATCTGTTTTGTACCCACAACCAAGAAAAAAAAAATCCTAAATTTAGTTTTTTAAAGATCTCTTTCTTAAAAGGGATTGTTTCTCTGAAGACAATCAGTTCCTTTTCAAAACTTTCCTTGCCCTTTATAAACAAGCTCAGACCCTATTTTCAGTTGGAAAAGAGAAGTTGTACCAAGATTGTGAAGATTATTTCAGCTGATAAATAAGGACCTAAGGGAGAGCTTCACGAATCTGGGAATGATTGGAAGGTAATTTGCAAGAGGAGAAAACTGGGTTATGCAAACCCTCCAAAGAGATGCTAAAAACCTCACATAGTAGGAGGTTTAGAGGAGTGTAATGGAAGAGGCAAAAAAATACAAATGAATATATCTGAATAATTGTGGTGCTGATGAAATACATCTTGCTGTCTCCAGAAACCATGTAGTGTTGTTTACTACAGAACTGAAGACTCTCTGGCACAGATTTCAGATTTCACAGGAGTTACAGAGAAATTCCCTGCAAAGGAGTTCAATCAGTCACAGAAAATATGCAGGGGTTCAAATTGCTGACCAAAAAAAAAAGACAAGCAGGAACTCCTGATGTTATTAAATTACAAGAATAAACTAAAGTATTTACACTCCTTTTTGGAGCTTGTAAATATGGTCAACAGGAGCATTTATTTAACTCTACCTGCAACAACCTGTGCGAATCCTGCTACAGCTTAACCTTGTGCAGCTCCTCTCCTGCTGAGTTGGGGCACAGCAGCTGCAGAAGGGGTCTTGGATGCTTACAGCAGAATTTCTGTGGAGGATATTCATTTTCAGGTAGAGTTTTCAGAAGAATTTTTATGTCTAAAAAGAGAATATTTCAGTGGACACTGGGGTCAAGGTGGAATAGTTGGATCACATCCCACCAAAAATAGAAATCGTGAGGGATTCTCCTCTCGATATTCTAAACTTCTGTTCATGCAAGTTTTAATCAATTAAAATGCATTATCTACCCTCTTAACTTTCTCAGAGAGGATTATCTGACATTTACTATTCACCAGTTTTGCTGAAAAGGTTAATAGTTCACAGGCTGAAGTTAGAAGTAAACAGAATTGATCATTCCTAATGCTTGGGCTGAAATGGAAGGGCTTTGTGTTGACAGGCTAGGAGATGTAATGAGCCTCTAGTACATTCTTAAGGCTTGTTTCATTTGCTCTGTGAATGGGGAAAGTAAAATTATAGTCTATAGGTGTTTTCCGTGGTTCTTTCATAAGCAGGCCTCCTGACACCAATTAAAGAGATTATGTCATCAACTGAAAAGAAAGCTATAACCTTGTATGTTAATGCCATGATTACTTAAGACAGGGTCACTGGACCCAATAGAACAGTGAATGACCTTGGTGAAATTAACTTTGGAGCTCAATTCCTAATTAACTGTTTTCAATGAAAGAATGTGTGATTTCAGGCTATTGGTCAAAATATTCACTTTTTTCTGTACAAGGGCTTTGCCACCAGAAGTTAGGCTTCAGCAGCATTTAAAAAAAAAACCACAAACCAGGAATAAGATTAGGAAGTGGCAAATAGCATGTCCAGAGCTTTATGAAAGCAGATATTATGCCCTGGATATTTTACCCCCCCAAATAAATCATTCTTTTGAGGTTCCTTTTTTCTACAGTGCAGAAATTACAATTCTTGGGAGGAAATGACACATTTGAACACATATCTAGGACAGATGAATTTGGGGAAAATGGCACCAAACACTACCAAGTATCTACGTATCAAATATAAACACATATTTCTAAATACAAAAATGTTACCATTTTTTAGTTGAACTGCAGCATATACAAAAATCTGATCAGGGAAAACTGTGTTTTCTAACATTGGAAGAATGTGAAAAGAAGACAAGGAAGTGTTTTAAGCAGCTCACTCAGTTCTTTCACTCAGTCCTGCACCTCGGTAGGCACAATCCCAAGCACAAATCCAGGCTGGGTGGTGAATGGCTGGAGAGCAGCCCTGAGGAAAAGGACCTTGGAGTCTGGGTTGATGAAAAGCTCAACATGAGCCTGCAGTGTGCACATGCAGCCCAGACAGCAACTGAGTCCTGGGCTGCATCAAGAGCAGTGTGGGCAGCAGGGCAAGGGAAGGGATTCTGCCCCTTTACTCTGCTCTTGTCAGACCCCACCTGGAGTACTGTGTGCAGTTCTGGGGCCCTCAGCACAGGAAGGACATGGAAGTGTTGGAGTGGGTCCAGAGGAGGGCCACGAAGATGATCAGAGGGCTGGAGCAGCTCTCCTATGAGGACAGACTGAGAGAGTTGAGGCACTGCAGCCTGGAGAAGAGAAGGTTTTGAGGAGACCTTAGAGTAGTCTTCCAGTATCTGAAGGGGGCCTACAGGAAGGCTGGGGAGGGACTATTGACAAGGTCTTGCAACGACAGGACAAGGGGCAATGGGTTTAAACTGGTAGAGGGGAGATTTAGACTGGATGTTAGGAGGAAGTTCTTTCCAGTGAGGGTGGTGAGACACTGGAAGAGGTTGCCCAGGGAGGTTGTGGCTGCTCCCTCCCTGGAGGTGTTCAAGGCCAGGTTGGACGAGGCCTTGAGTAAGCTGTACTAGTGGGAAGTGTCCCTGCCTATGTCAGGGGGTTGGAACTAGATGATCCTTGAGGTCCCTTCCAACCTTACCATTCTATGATTCTATGATTCTATGATTCTCTCTCAGGTAAGGCTATTGAAGCTCTATGGAGGGTGGACTGCCAGATTCTCCGTTGACTTTGTCATGTCATGGGCTGTTCTCTCAGAGGTGTGCTCTCAGAGATGACTCTCAGTCCTAGTGCTGTAATATCAACAGAAACTGTGTAGTGTGTTGCTCAGCTGTGAAGCTGTTGCTCAGCACTGAACCTGTCTTATATCTCTGACCTGCTATGCTGAAGTCAGAGTCGTGTATGCTCCATTTTACCAGGAAGAAACACCCACCTGAAAATATTCTCACTGCTAACAGCCATCTGATCTGACTTAAAAAAAAAAAAAAAAAAAAAAAAAAGAAAAAAGTCACTTTAACTTATCAAAGCTTTTTCTGTTTTCTTGAATAACTCTTTTTAGGTGTGGCCCAAGTCATATTCAAACTGGGAGTGCAAGTCCTGAGGATGTTGCTAACCCAATACTCCAGAAAACAGTAAATCAAAATTACAAAACTAGTGGCAACTTCCTTCACATGTACAAAGACTTTGGACCTGAGCTACCCCTGTGAGTGTCTGCTTCCATGAGACTGAATTATGGCAGCCTTCAGAGCTCTGTCATACTCAGAGCTGGCATAGGCGTAACGTTTGACCCTGTAATTCAGCCCCATGGAAGCAGATGCTCATAGGGGTAGCTCAAGTCCAAAGTCTTTGTACATATGAAGGAAGTTGCCACTAACTTTGTAAGAATTTCTCTGAAGGCTATGAGCAAGGCAAACGTGGTGGCTATTCAGGGCATTATACTGTCCCCAACCCAGAACAAGCCATGGGGCTCTGGATCTGCTTCTGCTACTTAATTGTGAGATGGAGCTGATTCTTCTCTGTGGCTGCTGTGATGTAGCAAATATACAAGTAGGTCAAGAAGGGGAAGCAGCAACCTCTCTCATTTACCCACATCTGATTCTACAAGAAGTGATTAGACAAAAAGTCCCTGAGAAAGCCCAGAGTACCTGGTGCTCTGAGCCAGTGGAGGAATCTATGTGCCATGGGCAAAATCCCAGAGGGAGCCTGTAGCAAAGCCAAGGAGTGAGCCAGCTTCCTGAAACTCTCTGTTTGCAAACCATGCCTGTGCCAACCATACAACGTCCCTGGTTGACCACTGGGCCAGCTGCTCCTCTCCTCACGTAGAACGAAAATCTGCCTGGGCTTGGACACAGACATTCACTGTTCATGGGAACACTCTCAAATGTCACAGTGCAAAGAAGTCTTTTCCCACGGCCACCAGGTTATAAGGCAGCGTGCTTAAACGTGGAACCTGCTCTAGGGGACAGTTAGAGAGATGCTTGGGAAATTAATCTGGTGTGATCTGAGTAACATCATTGATACCTGCCTGGAGATATGGCATGCAGATGGGAAGGCATTAATTAAACATAAAGATCTGTGAAACCCGTGACCATTTAATATAGGTGACACAAAATGTGCAATTCACTTCAAATCTGACCAAATGCAGGCAGCTGCTTTCTCAAAGAATCAAGAGATTGAAATCTCATGTAGCTTCCTGGTTTTCTTTTTATTGTAAGGCAAACATATACCTCTTAGACTGGACTTAAAGGTGGCCAAACAAGCCCCAGGGTTGGATATCATCAAACACACAGTGAGTTCATCCTTCCGAGAGCACACTTCAGATAACCACCTTTCACATGGGGGTACCTGGCTAATAAATGGCAAAAGAGAAGACAGATAAATTGCTGAAAGGTGCAATTAAAAACAATAGAGACATTCTGCCCTCTGAAAGCCATGTATTCTTTCTACTTCTCTGGGGGGCAGGAAGAAGAAAAGGAGAGGAAAAGATTTCTCCCGTCACTGTAGACCACCCATGAAACTTTTTGTCTCCTAATTCTGACACCAGAAAGAAAAGAGATACTTGTTGCTTGCAGCAATGACTCAAGCTGCTCTGTGCATATCTCCCCATACAGTATGGCTTTGGGGAGCTAATTGCATTAATGCTGTGCCCAAGTCCAAGCAGGCGCTGTAACACCTGCACTGTCTAAAGCTGAGCTTCGTTAAGAGTCTGTACTTTCAGAGGTCAGAGCACGTGGCTTATACAGAGGTGATGTTTGAAGGACTGGGGCTGCAGATAAGCACTAAATTGGAAGGGTTAGTAACTGCTGCAGTGAAACCCTGCAAATTATTGACTGTCAGACTTAAACTCTGGGCAGTGTTGAATTCAGAATGGGAGTGATTCACAGGGAGTGCCAGTGAAGTCAGTTTCTGTGATTAATCTTCTAGCCCATGCTTTGGCCTTTGTCTGGACCCCGCGTCAGTGCTCAGCACTTTACAGGATGCAGCTCCTCAAATAAGGACTCTGAGCCTGTCAAACTGAAGCTAGTAGGCTCTTTGCCACCTTCTCATTCAAAAGTTAGGTCAGGGTGGAAGAGGTAGCTTTTAGTGAATAAATATTATGGTTGTAAAGAACGTGGCAGCAACAACACTAAGGTTGAAAAGCCTCCCAGTACTGATTTTCTGTGAGCAGGGTGCAGCTTACAGGCTACAAGAACTGAAATGGAATATCTGCTTACACATGTGAGTGACAGCTACTACCAGTAGGATGGATTGCAAGATTAAGCTCCTAAGGAATGAAATGATAAGGTGTCTGATGGTGAAGTGGTCCTGCAGTTGCATACACAGTTGAGGATATGCCAGTGACACAACACATTCAGCCATGCAAGCTTCATGTGCACATCCATGTCATAATACCAGCAACTTGCTAAGTGCACATAATCCCTCCCAGCAGAGACATGAGAGTTACCTCTTTGTAAAAGGCACATTAAAAGCCTGAGAAAATATACTGTCTCGTGTACACTTAGCAAGTCCTTACATCAGTGAAGTCTTTCAGTCATCAGAATGCAACTATCAGCTTTGGTGAGGTCCAGCTATGAGTCCGTTTAAGTATCATGGTTGCTTCAAATTAAGAATTAATACTTAGTTCTATTAACTGGTATTAATCTCATTGCTATTAGGGTCATTAGTAGTAGCAGCCCCTTTACTCTCACACAGCCTGATCATACTCTCATGGTCCATGCTTAAAGTACTGCATGGTTTCATTCCAGTTCACTACAGCTTTCAGCCCAGTGAAAGCTTCTGATGAAACTTGCCAGCTACCAATGACTGCAGAGAGAAGTGTGGGGGCTTTCTGCCTCCATCCCCCCTTGGTGGAGCCAGTTGCCTGTCTAGAATGCAGTACTTCCATGGGACGCCTCTTACCTTGGACACCGAAACAAGAAATCCATTATAAGGAAAATAATTTAGATACTAGTATCAATTAAATAATTTAGTTTGAGTGTTTTATAATGCAGAAAAGCAGTGGCAAGGTCTGGAATTCCTCCACAGAAAGCAGATTTGCCTTATAATGATGCTGTCATTGAATTTTCCAAAATGGAAATGAGAGATGAGCAGCAGAAATGACCGACATCCGTTTCCTTCCTTCTGTTGTGGGCTATTTTCAGACATGATTGACAATTTATTCCTCTAAAGTCAACTTATTTTCTAGTAAATATGTAGTTCCTTCTTCCTTTTTTACTATCAGCAAGTGCACAGGCCCTGGAGAGCAGCTACTTCCTGTGCATATGAAAATGGCAGTGGAGCTATCAATGGAGCAGCCTTCTCAAAGAACCCCGAGAAAATCCCCACAGAGGTCAGCTCTTCCCAGAAGATTCTCCAGCAGCAATTTCCATGTGAGCTAACAATACTGTTCTTATATAGCAATATTCTCACCAGCACATCTCATAGCACCACTGTCTTCTTTTCACGGGCAGCAATGATCAGCCACTTAGGAAGTCATCATACAACCAAGGACAGAAAAAAAGGCAGTTAAGTTCCCCAGCCATGGCTCCAGCCCTTGGACCACACTTCTCCCCAACTCCTCATCTACTCTCCCATCTCTTGATGCAAAACCAATATGTATCATAGCAACCTTGATACTCAGATTTAAGATGCTTCTGATTTAAGTCCTTGTTTGACAGGTTTTCTCCTTCACCCTAGTGCAACCCAGCCTATGAAAGCAGTTCTTGTGAAAAAAAAAAAAAAAAAGGGAGGTGGTGATTATGCAGCTGCAGGATGGCTTGAGGAAAACACTATGGCAGCACAACCTTTTGAGACAATCTTCCCTTAGATCACAGAGGATGCTGTGTCTTCCTAAACTGAGAGCCTGGCTCCAGGGAGCCTCCAAGCCACTTTCTCTCCTGCTCAGAAACAAGGGCTAATGGCAGCTCACACCGCTCGTCTGCCTGGTTCAAAGCTGGTGTCTGAGAATAAGATAAAGGTTGAGTCAGGTTGCAGATTGCAAGAGCTGGAGCAGTCAGGGTGAACTTCTCTTGACCTGTCCCTAATCTGTCGGTGTTTGAGTACAGAACCTCAGGCTGTCGTGCACCACACGTTTTCATTCATTTTTACACATCCATTCATGCTGCGATTATTCCAGGTTTTTCTGCTTCCATCCCCTGGGGAACAGCGAGCCAGGCACAGACAAGACATTCTCTGCCAGCTGCTCTGCACTGCTCTTTGTCGCCGTGCTCCAACACTACACCGTGTGGGAACTGCTCCTCTCGGCTTTGCTGTGCTCTTTTCGTCAGCTCTGATTTCGTTGCCTGACAAATGGAACTGGAGCCCTCTAGTGTCGACTTCGGGATCTTGCAGTAACCCCCTCAGAAAGCTCTCCGGATAAAGCCATTCCAGTTCGATTGGCGATAGGAACCCATCTGCACTGCTTCTCAGTGCTTTAGCCGCAACATTACACACACTGATACACCAAACCAGATTTCCGCTTCCAAAGCCACATGCTCAACTATAAAAATATAAATAAAAAAAAAAATCTAACGATATGAAACCAACTCTGAGACTGCAGCTCTCACTTCTACAGTCTCAGCTATCGAAAGGGTGGCTTTTTAATGATTGGTGTTTAATTAATATATGCCAGCTACCTGGGGAGGATATATTAGAAGGAACAGTGGTCACAGAATTGTAGAATGGTTTGGGTTGGAAGGGACCTTAAAGATCATCTCTTTCTAATCCCCTCTGCCATGGCCAGGGATGCCTTCCACTAGATCAGGTTGCTCAAGCCCCCATTGAACCTGGCATTGATCAGCTTCGGGGAGGTGCCCTTCTGGGCAACCCTTTCAGGTGCCTCACCACCCCCACATTAGCAGACCCGCAAGAAGGGTGGGAAGGGACATTTCACAAGGGCTTGTTGTAATAGGACAATAGGGAATGGCTTGAAGCTTGAGGAGAGTAGATCTGGACTGGCTATTAGAAAGAAATTCTTTACAGTAAGGGTGGCAAGGGACATTTCACAAGGGTTTGTTGTAATAGGACAATAGGGAATGGCTTGAAGCTTGAGGAGAGTAGATCTGGACTGGCTATTAGAAAGAAATTCTTTACAGTAAGGGTGGCGAGACAATGGTACAAGTTTCCTGGGGAGGTCATGAGTGCCCCACCTCTGGAAACAATTCAAGGCCAGGTTGGATGAGGACTTGAGCAACCTGATCTAGTGGAAGGTGGTCCTGTACCTGGCAGGGAAGCTAGAACTAGATGATCTTTAAGGTCCCTTCCAAGCCAAATCATTCTACAGTTCTAAGATAATATCTAATGTAAATCTCTATCTCTGTGATAGGACAAGGAGCAATGGATGTAAGCTGCAGCACAGGAGGCTCCACCTCAACATAAGTGGGAGTTTCTTTACTGTAAGAGTCACAGAGCACTGGAACAGGGTCCCCAGAGAGGTTGTGGAGTCTCCTTCTCTGGAGACTTTCAAGGCCTGTCTGGATGCATTCCTCTGTGACCTGAGCTAGATTGTATGGTCCTGCTCTGGGAGAGGGTTGGGCTCAATAATCTCTTTGGACCTCTTCCAACCCCTGATATCCTGTGACCCTGTGATCCTGTGATCCTCTCTTTCAGTTTAAAGTCACTACCCCCTGTCCTATCACTACTGCCCTTATAGAACATTGCTCCCCATCTTTTCTGTAGGCCCCCTTTAAGTAACTGGAAAGTTGCTATAAGGCCTTCCTGGAGCCCCAGTCCACAGCCCATCACCCCCCCCAGATTGATGACTACAGGGTTTTCACTTTCACTTAAATTTCAAAACTGCATAGAATACTGTGTGGAATAATCAATCTCCATTCACACTTGCTGCAGAACTGTGCAAAATAACTGGTTTCCACTGAGGGGAAACTTGGAGTTTCCCTAAACCAGAGATTTTTCAAGATACGGCTATGGCGGAACAGGACAAACACTTTAAAAGAGGCAGTATCTTAATTGCTGGGGTTATTTGAGACTGATGCAAATTTTATGTTATTTTTCATTCATTTAATTCATAAGTTATGCCTTTTTCTGCTTTTTTTTTGAGTGACATCAGCTTGACACTGAACACTGTTGTTGAAGCCACTATAAGTACGAGGATCGGTGGTTTCATTTGAGAAAACCATTATTTATGCAACATTATGATGTCACCTTTTAACAGTTGGGGAAAATTGTAGGACCATATTTGCCTTAGATTTGTACACAGGCAGAGATTTTTATTTGTTGTAATTCTCTTCTGGTAAAAGTTGTTATGAAGCAATCTATCCAACTTCACTAAAAATCATTCCTAGTCTTTTTGTTTCAGACTCATTTAAGACATCCCCCCCAAAAATGTTCCCTGTGCTCTCAAGTCCTATATACAGGTTTCCAATAGCTTCTCAGAAAGGATCTTAATTCTATATTGTACCCCTTAAAGTCAGTGTTTTACATGTTATTAGTACTGTTATTATTGTTGTTGCTGACATAGTGTTTCAGATACATGTGAGATGACAGGTGCCTTGCTCAGTAATGCTCACTCTTTAGCTCTCAGACACATAATCTGTGGAAAAACATCACATTGTATTATAGAATCATAGAATGGTAAGGTTGGAAGGGACCTCAAGGATCATCTAGTTCCAACACCCTGACATAGGCAGGGACACCTCCCACTAGTACAGCTTGCTCAAGGCCTCGTCCAACCTGGCCTTGAACACCTCCAGGGAAGGAGCATCCACAATCTCCCTGGGCAACCTGTGCCAGTGTCTCACCACCCTCACTGGAAAGAACTTCCTCCTAACATCCAGTCTAAATCTTCCCTCTGCTGGTTTAAACCCATTGCCCCTTGTCAGGTCATTGCAAGACCTTGTCAATAGTCCCTCCCCAGCCTTCCTGTAGGCCCCCTTCAGATACTGGAAGGCTACTATCAGGTCCCCTCGAAACCTTCTCTTCTCCAGGCTGAAGAGCTCCAACTCTCTCAGCCTGTCCTCATAGGAGAGCTGCTCCAGCCCTCTGATCATTGTGGCCCTCCTCTGGACCCACTCCAACACTTCCATGTCCTTCCTGTGCTGAGGGCTCCAGAACTGCACACAGTACTCCAGGTGGGGTCTGACAAGAGCAAAGTGGCAGAATCCCCTCCCTTGCCCTGCTGGCCACGCTGCTCTTGATGCAGCCCAGGACTCAGTTGCTGTCTGGGCTGCATGTGCACACTGCAGGCTCATGTTGAGCTTTTCATCAACCCAGACTCCAAGGTCCTTTTCCTCAGGGTTACTCTCCAGCCATTCACCACCCAGCCTGGATTTGTGCTTGAGATTGTACCTACCCAGGTGCAGGACCTTACACTTGGTCTTGTCGAATTTCATGAGGTTGACCTGGGCCCACCTCTCCAGCCTGTCCAGGTCCCTCTGGATGGATCCCTGCCCTCTAGCAAGTCAGCTGTGCCACACAGCTTGGTGTCATCTGCAAACTTGCTGAGGGTGCATTGATTCCTGTGTCCATGTCACTGACAAAGATGTTAAACGGCACTGGTGCCAGCACTGACCCCTGAGGGACACCACTTGTCACTGGTCTCCAGGTGGGCATTCTGCCCTTGATCACCACTCTGTGTGTATGACCATCCAGCCAATTCCTTATCCAGCAGTGCTCCACCCATCCAGTCCATGTTTTTCCAGTTTGGTGACCAGGATGTCATGTGGGACAGAGTCAAATGCCTTACTCAGGTCCAGGTAGATGACATCTGTTGCCCTTCCCTTGTGTATGTGGCCTTCTAGAGATGCAGTCCCCATGAAAGTCAGCCTTAAAAAGCCCCATGAAGGAAACAGGTTCTAAAGAGGTTTTTTAAGGTTATCATAATGAGTTAAGCCCTCTACCACCAATGCTACATGTGGAAGCCTGAGGTCCAAGATTTTCCCAGACAATGCACTCACTAGCAAAGTATTAGATGCTACTGTCATGCCTTCCACTGCTTTCATTGTATGCTACCCTCTCTCCTGCCTCTATATCCAACCTAAGATTATGTGTTTCCTGCATGAGAGAGAGAAGCTAAGCTGTGGACCAATATTCTCTACAGAAACTAGATCTTTCCAAGCTCCCAGTTTGTAAGACAACAAAGGAAAATGGTTTTGTATGAACTATTGAGACTATTCAAGATTTTTTAAGATGCTTCCAGCTCTTGTCTCAAATAAAAAAAAAAAAAAATTGAAAAAAAAGGCAAGCTTAAAGGCATTTAGTCACACTAAAAAAGTATCTGTCTATATTTGGTTGCCAATATCAATATATTCAGTATAGGTGAAGGACATGTTTGATCTTTCTCCATTTTGCTGCCTGGTTCTCACCATCTATTGAAGCTCACGATTATAATCTGTCAGACAAGCGTCTTCAGCAAGTGATGCATTTCCTCTGCTTGTGGTTAAATACAACACCTACAGATAAGATGACATTTTGTGGTTCAAGACTGCAGTAACAGCCACTGGAAGGGAAAACATACAGGTATGTCAGTTCTCACTGTCTGGGTTGCAGAGCTCATCAGAGACTGAACAACACGGCGCAGTTGCTGGCTCTCTGAAATGGAAATAATGGTTGCTGATAGTGCTGTTCACTGAGAGAGAGCTCCTCATACCTCACGCAAACAGCAGTGTCTGAAGGACGCAGTGGGCTAACAAAGCAAGGGAGGAAGACTCTGCCAGAAGACATTACTGTAATGCACTGTAAGTGGGACTTGCCGATTTGAATAAAGGAGCATTAAACACTCCGCGGTCTCTTTACTGCATGCCATGGCCCTATTTACAACTCTGTATGGAAGATATTTGCACTCAATACAACTTGAGACAAGCCAACACACCCAGATTACAGCATTTTCCCATTTATTTTCATTTTTAAAATTTAAAAAGGACACATAGAAACTTCCTCCCTCGGTGGGAACTTGACAGCTGTGAAAAAGCTTTGCAGCAACACTCGCATCGTTTACCTCTTGGATGCATCTTCTGAAAGGAAACATTTGCTCCAAGCCCAAGGTCAGCACAATCTCACGTGTCTCTTAGCACAAAGTCACCTGTCACTTGCAGAAACACTGCTGACTTGTTTTTGTAGTCATTAGAGCAATAGACATTGGTTGTTATCCATTCATAAGGAAAACACCAAGAAAACATAAAATCACCTATTAATAGCTGCAAAGCACCATAACCCACGTTGTGTGCACGCCTTTGTGCTGCAACCCACGCCCTGCTTGAACACACATGTTCTACTCAACCAAGCCAAGCATAGTCTGTAATAAAAATGGGTGATAGATTGGATGCTAGCATACATCACTCATGATTACAGTTTGCCATTTCTTTAACCTTTGCAGCACTTTGTTCTTCAGTCATCTTCTACAATCTCACCACCACCACCACCTTCCTTCTACATCCAGATTAGACTGTCCGTTGTTCCTTCTGCTGCTGCCCACTCTCCCCCAGAATACCTCCTTCTACCTTCTCATGGTTGGTTTTGTCATCTATATGGAGTCACTCATTGGCCAGGTGCTGTGGATGGCTGCTTTGCAGGAAGCTGATGGGGCTGCTCCTGATCAGCCCCCTGAGTACCCCTGAGCCCAGGGTTAAATTAGACCCTAAGGACTCAGCTCTGCATCCTCATACACTGCATCCACCGAGACTGCAACTTTCATTTATGTAAAGAATAATGGTTTCTTTAAGCTGGTTTCTTCAAAACTCCTTGACATGATTTTACTTAAAATAAAGGAAACTTAAAATGAAAAATTCTCCCCAAAGTGAAATGTTCAGTTTTGTTATGAATGACTCAACTGAATCTATGTGATTCACATCTTTCTGAAATAGCTGGCCCAATGATTATTTGTTTATTTAGATGATATTTGTCTTGGCTGAGAGATTTGGCAGCTAAATATTTCTTCCTATTTTACCTAGGGACCCTGTTGATCTCTGGCATTCAGAGCTGCGTGTATTGTCTTGTTCTTAAAGCCTCTGTTGTATTGTCTCCCTGCTACTCAGACACTGATTTGCCTGTGAAGGCAGCATCTGCTCCATAATCATTTGTCTTTGTTTTGCCTGGTGCTCTCCATTTGACAGATCAGGAGCTCCAGAGAGCTGCTGCTAGTGGAGTGTTTCTGTATACATACTTAAAATATTCCCTTAAAAATATGTCCTGAAATCCTCAGGTGAAGGTGTGGATTTGGTTGGTCTAAAGGAATTTGATAGTTGAGAGTTGTCTCTGGTGCCTGTAAATTGGGAATTCCTGGCTTCAGCAGATGGTGCTGAAGAATGTGATGCTGATACCTACTGACCACAGCAAACTGAGAGGAGATTTGCATGTAATTTTGCTGCCACTTTTTATGAGTGAAGGTAGTTGTGAGCCACTGCCATCCATCACAGCACACCGTGCCATGTGATATGAAGCTGAAGAGGAGGGCTAACAGCTTGGCATGCCCTATGCAGGGCCAGAGTTGGGTAGCACCACACACGAACCTGTGGTGTGGCAGTCCTCAGCTGCTCATAGCTTTTCTGCTGTGCAAGGAGCCTTCTGCAGTGTTCACCGTGGAACAGGATGGCCAGCAGCATCTGGCATGGGGGTGGGGAAAGCTTTGAAGTCAGGAAGAACTGTGACACTACGCTGCAATGTCATGAGCTGCTACTGCTCCTAGGGCTGTGGAGAGTACATGAGAACTGACAGTGAGGTCAGGGAGATAATATGAAGGAGCTAAAGTGGCTGGAAACCTGGAGAGAAAATGACAAGTTCTTTTGCACTTTTTGAAGCTGAACCTTATTTACTTCTGGGGACAGATGATCTGCAGAACCAATATAAGCTAGTGGGTAAGCTAGAAATTCTGAGAAACTAAGGAAAACCTGTGGGTAATGAGTAGCAGAGGCAAAAAGAAGAAAGGATAATTTTGAATCTAAAATCTATCCTATTAGAACTTTATATTTTATTTATGGAAATATGCAAAAGATAACTCACTGATTAAAAAAAACTAACAGTGCAACCAAATGTATTAGTGTGTGGCTAGATCTGGAGTGCAATTCTCTCAATGACACACTGGTCACCCTGGTGAGGTTATTTTAGCATATATGGGGGGAGGAGGGGGACAGCAGTCAGTCACTTGCCCCTGACAAGGCAAATCTTTCATCTTGCATAAACCTAATGTAATCCCCTTCTTGTTGTCCACCAAGCTGTGGACACTGAGTTCCTGGTCTGTAGCAGCCTGTGAGCAGGTGTTAGAAGGCAGGAAGTGCCTGGCACAGGTGAGGTTCAACAGAGAGATGATTTGCCAAGGGTCTCAAGCTGAAATGTATCACATTGTAAGTTCTGTAAATGCAGGAATGTAAACTGGACAACAAAGTTTTGTGAATTGGACCACGAGTCATGATTAATTTATCAAGCTGTTCCAAATGCATTAACCAAAATAATGGCAATATAAACAAAAGTTATGTAATTCCTCCTTGCCTGTGCTTGGGCCCTGCTTGTGGTGGTGGAAATATAAACTGAACTAGAGCATATAAAAAGATTTCCAAGAAAAACCCTTTGTTTAATGTCTCCTATGCATCAGATGGTCCACTTGCCTCCCAGACTTGTGTATTCCAAATCATGCTTTCACTATCCACAGAAAATTCCTCCATCTGTTTATACTTTCAAATCTCTGATCTTATACCTTAATAAATAGTAATGAAGTCCTGAAGTAAATACCAATGTTACAGTTTCACTGGAGATCTTGCTGACATTTATAAATATCTGCAGCTTTCATGGTTCAGGACACTGGCAGAGCTTACAGATTCAGTTAAACTTTATCACGTAATCGTACACATGGACTCTCTTTTGCAAGTATAATGCACTGGGCTTATGGAATATTTCTGCTAGGCAGCACTCTGTGTGTGTGTGTGTGTGTGTGTTTGTTTCTTTTATCAAAAGTTGTGGTTCTGTGTGGGTGTATCTTAGCTGGCCTACTAAACTCATCACTTTTCATCTCAGCTGGCACCGAACAGCACACCCAGTCTGCACGTTCCCAAGATGTGGCAACGTTGCTATCTCGTGCTTACTCACTCCTCTGAATTACTCACCCATTTATATGTCTGTCCAATCTATGTGCTAAGAGATAATCCAACAAGACTAATGACAATTTCACTTCTTGTGTATGTCTTTGTCCATCAACAGGATTCTAAGACTTGGTTCCCTGTGGCAGAAAGTTTAGCTTGGTGACCCAAGAAATACTTTCCAAATGAAAACTTCGACTGTCATTGCCCTGCTCCAAAAGGTAAGGGAGAGAAATTTTACAATACAGCCTGGAACTGAACCTAGTGTGGGACAATCCTGGGCCAGGGAGTATGCTGCTGGGATGAGGCCAAGCTGATGAACTGAAGAGCATCAGTAGCTGTTAGTTTGAGTCTGGCTTCTCCCAGAGACACTTAAGTGACCAAGACTGAAGGACTTGGGATGGAAATTTAGTTCAGTTTCAGATTCAAAAATTCAAATTATTCAGGTGATTGCTGATCCAGCTTCTTGCTGATAGCTCCTAATCATGCAATATTGCCTAATTGTGTGAAAAGACAAATGCCATAACATGCATTCCTTTGACAGAGTCCTAAATATCCAGCACCTCACATTTATACTGAAAGAAGGGAAAATGGGAGGGGATTTTCCACTCCAGAGAACTCTGTTAAAATATGGCTTTACTTTGTTGTCTTTTCTCTCTTGAAGGTCCTCTCATCCAAGCAAGAATCAAATAGCTGCAATCTCTGATCTCTGCTGGAATTGCTGGAGATCAACACCTTCCAGGAAAAAAATAATGGTTAAACTTTAATGGTTAATTTTCCTTTTTCACATGGTTAGCTTTCACATTCCAAGGGAGTCCCATACTTGGGCAACCCTCAGAAGTGTTAGATTTGATGGAGACCTCAGGAAAGTCAGAATGAGAGGAACCGTTCAGACAAAACTCCCTTGGTTTGTGTGCAAATGTCATGCAGATGTCATACAGGTAGAGATGCTCCCAGTTGCTCTGCACTGCCTGGCTGGATGATGAAGGGAACTTCTGTTGCTTGCCAATGCTTCTGAAGCCCTAACACTGCTCACATTGAAAGGAACTGAAAAGTACCATGTGTTAGCTCTTTAGGAAACATTCATAGAGGAACCTCTGGAACCAGTTACCTTGATCCCTTGTCCAGTACTAGAGACATGAGACCTGTGATTGCCACTGCTACTGGAGAGGATGAGACCTTGAAGAGAGAGGCCAAGGCAAGCAGGACAGACTACTGTTGAGATAAACACAAAATGTCAGAAACAGGTGGGATTTTGCTTTCAGGCTCTGGGGTAGCAGCTCTGTGCACATTGTGTAAAACCAATGTGTTATTAGGAGAATGTGTGAACCTTAGAATCACAGAATGGTTTAGGTTGGAAGGGACCTCAAAGATCATCTAGTTCCAGCCTCCCACCATAGACAAGGACACCTCCCACTAGAAAAGGTTTCTCAAGGCCTCATCCAGCCTGGTCTTGAACACCTCCAGAGAGCCACAACCTCCCTGGGTAACCTGTTCCAGGGTCTCACCACCCTCACTGGAAAGAACTTCTTCCTAACATCCAGTCTAAATCTCCTCTCTTCCAGTTTAAACCCATTGCCCCTTGTCAGGTCATTGCAAAATCTTGTAAATAGTCCCTCCCCAGCCTTCCTGTAGGCCCCCTTCAGATACTGGAAGGCTACTACAAGGTCTCCTCGAAGCCTTCTTTTCTCCAGGCTGAAGAGCTCCAACTCGTGTAGCCTGTCTTCACACCAGAGCTACTGTAGCCCTCTGAGTATCTTTGTGGCCCTCCTCTGGACCCGCTCCAACACTTCCATGTCCTTCCTGTGCTGAGGGCTCCAGAACTGCACACAGTACTCCAGGTGGGGTCTGATGAGAGCAGAGTAAAGGGGCAGAATCCCTTCCCTTGCCCTGCTGCCCACACTGCTCTTGATGCAGCCCAGGACTCAGTTGCTGTCTGGGCTGCATGTGCACACTGCAGGCTCATGTTGAGCTTTTCATCAACCCAGACTCCAAGGTCCTTTTCCTCAGGGCTGCTCTCCAGCCATTCACCACCCAGCCTGGATTTGTGCTTGGGATTGTGCCTACCCAGGTGCAGGACCTTACACTTGGCCTTCTTGAACTTCATGAGGTTTACCTGGGCCCACCTCTCCAGCCTGTACAGGTCCCTCTGGATGGCATCCCTTTAAACTCTCTTCTCTCCAGATTTCCAGAGATGTATTTGTACTGGCCTAAAATAAATGTAACATATAGGAAGGGAGAAGGGTTTGCTGCATATGCCACAATACAGAGCAAGTCAAGCGAAAAAGCCAGTGTTGGTGGCACATGAAAAATTAGCTCCCTGAAGCAAAGTAGGCAATGACTTGCTGGCTGGAAAAAGTGCTTGTTCTATACACTTCTTTCTCCTACCTATTACTCTTCCCAAGCACAACTAACTAGCCTGGTGATTTTGCATATCAGATATTTTTATTGGACACAATAATGTCTGTAGGTGATGGCTAAAGTTCGAGATAAAGCAATTGGCAGAGAATGCCGTTGACATGCAACATCATCCTCATTCTGATAACAGGAGGAAAAGCAGAGCTGAAATAATTGCATACCTAAAAAAGCAATTATAAGGTTGTGTTCTGATCTGTATTTAGCAGTGTGCTGGTTTGAGGCTAATTAGAATATTTTAATAGAGAAAATTACACTATAGGCTGTGAAAGGAAAACATCATGACCTCTGCTTCACTCATATGCTTGCTGGAGAATTGTTAGGGAATACTAACCAAAACAATAGATCAGTCAGTCTCTGTCTGTCGCTTGCTGGAACAGGAGCTGCTGGGGCGATCTAGCAGTTTCTGGGCTCTGACTCCTCTGCTGATTAATCCTCACTAACCACTTTTCTTCTAACCCCCCTGGCTGATCCTCCTAATTTACCTTGCACGTGAGGCAAAACCTTGGGGTAAGGTACAGGGTTGGGGAGAAGGTGGAAGGGTGGTTGGGAGCCCCTCCTGGGGTCTCTGATTTCTGGGAGGGGAGTTGTGTTGCTGTATTACCTTTTACTTGTATATTTCTGTAAATATTCTGTATATAGTGTAAATATCTGCTGTACATTGTGCAAAGCTGTAAATAGAGCTTCATCACTTAACTTCCAGCTGGCTGAGTTCTAGTCTGGGTAATTTTAAAAAGTGTGGGGGGGGGCGGGGAACTCCCAAACCTTCACAAGCAGTGATAAATTGCAAAATAAGACAATGAAGTCTGCATACATTCAGCAGAAAATGGCAGAAAAACATTTGCCCTAATGTTCAACTTCAGGGATGCGAGAAGCGCTGCATGGAAGACGACAAAGAGCTGAGTTCTTAGGTCTCTAGCACCACTAGGAGATGGCCCAGCAGTGTGTTGAGACATATGAAAAAAGCTGAACTGCTTTGAGCAAACAGTGAAGGCTAGTAAGGACCCCTGCCCTGCCCCTGCTTTGCCTTCTCCATGGCTGAAGACTTCATCCGATATGCAGACATATGTGCTACCCCCCTGAATGACTCATGGCACCACAGTGCCCAAAGCCTCCATCCAAGGCTCGAGGGTTGTGCAGAGTCAAGGTTCTTGCTGTGAAGACTAGCTGTTTGGTTTGAAACCTGCAGAAAAGCATCATAGAGTGACAGGACTGTGAGGAAAGGGCAAGCACTGTTAGATGTGCAATCTCTGTGTCCCACTAAAGGAAAAATGTCTGAATCATAGAATCATAGAATGGTAAGGTTGGAAGGGACCTCGAGGATCATGTAGTTCCAACACCCTGCCATAGGCAGGGACACCTCCCACTAGCACAGGTTACTCAAGGCCTCATCCAGTCTGGTCTTGAACACCTCCAGGGAGGGAGCAGACACAACCTCCCTGGGCAACCTGTGCCAGTGCCTCACCACCCTCACTGCAAAGAACTTCCTCCTAACATCCAGTCTAAATCTCCCCTCTGCCAGTTTAAATCCATTGCCCCTTGTCCTGTCGTTGCAGGACCTTGTAAATAATCCTTCCCCAGCCTTCCTGTAGGCCCCCTTCAGATANGCTCCAGACCTGCACACAGTACTCCAGGTGGGGTCTGACAAGAGCAGAATCCCCTCCCTTGCCCTGCTGGCCACGCTTCTCTTGATGCAGCCTAGGACTCGGTTGGCTGTCTGGGCTGCATGTGCACACTGCAGGCTCATGTTGAGCTTTTCCAGAATCCTGCTAAAAATCACAGGTGGGAAAATTAACTTTAGGCATTTTGACAGGACCACACCAAATTAGTTCCCTGTTTGCCTCATTGGTTGGAATATCTTGCTACTAACCAAAAAAAAAAAAAAAAATTCTTGAGCTGTTTCTGTGCTAATGTGCATAATTACTCCCAGTTTAGGTAAGCCCAAAGGTAACAAAATAACATCTTTTCTACATATTGTTTTATTTTGATTCTCCGAAGATGAGGTCTTTTAAAGGTCATATCTTGACAGAATTGCTGTTTTACCCCCTTATTGTGCTAAAATAGCTCAGCATTATTGACCTTGGCAACAATGCCTGAAAGGTTTTGTGACAATCTATTCTGTATCAATGAGCACATAAAAGTGTTTTCATGGGCTGGGGGGGGCTCTCTGTGCCTTTGATAGCAGGCAGATTGGTTTTTCTTGACAAGGCATGGAGTAAAAAGATTTAATGTCCCCATCTCCACGTGAATTGGATCCTACCCTCCTGACATGAGATCCCCAGCCCCAGGGAGAGCCGTGCTCAGTGCTGTGTTGTTGCATTAGTCACTCGTAACAGCTACACGAAGAAACAGAGCCTGACAAGAGCTAAATAACACTGTGAGTGGGGAAATGTCCAGCTTTCCCCAGCCTCTCTCTTTTCCCAAACTTTTAAAACATGAAAAGCAATAAAATGCTCTTAAAGGGGGTTTATTTGTCTTCTGAAACCATTCTGGTTTGAAGCGTGCTTTGTGAAGGTAGACATTGCACAAGGAATAAGGCAGGCACAGGTCCTGTTAAGGATCAAACAGCTTTGCCTTGGCTCTTTCAAGTGGCTTCAGGTTTGGGGAGGTAAAGCAGATGATCTGCCAACGTTTAACTGCTCTCCTGTTGCTGACTCCAGTTTCAAAGGGGCCAGTCCCCAGCCTGTGCTTGCTCCAACACCTGCTCTGGGGCAATGGGTCCCTCTAAAATGAATTTTTCTTTTCTTCTCTTACTTCTTTTCTTCGCTCCAAGAATCAGACACAGAAATAAAGTTTCAAGTCTCCCATTTGGTGAGTCTCTGGCCCAAATGAAGGCAATGCAAATGTGCCAGGGGTGTCAGTAGGGCAGGATTTCACTTGTGTAGTTAGAAACTGGTTTTGCCAGAATTCTCACTCTTTCCCCTTGAGTTACGGTCATTACCGGGGGAGAGGGGAATGGGGAAGAGGGAGGGAAGGACTCTATTAGATAAATAGATTAAAAAAAAATCACACAGTGGGAAAGTGTACAATGCCCATTGTTATACTGCTGTTTTATACTAAAATTGGAATAATAAAGCACATGGGGAAAAGAAGACAAGATAGAAATTAAAAGCTTCATGTGAGAATTTACATTTCTCTGGTTTAAGGGGTTATAAATAATCCTTCCTAATGGGTTGAGATGCCACCCATCATTAACCTTATCTCCACAATGCCTGTTCTATCATGTTCTTCATTTCAGGGTCAAAAAATTCACCTGGAAAAGCAGCAACACACAGTAGAATTCCCAGAATCCAAGCAGGGAGACATATTAAACAACCATGTCACTACACCACTGGGAAGTCGACCAAAGCTTTGTGTGCTTGGCCTCAGGATGTCCTCCCCTGTATTACTGTGTCTAGAAGTGGCATGGAAGCATCATGAAAGCTTTTCATGATCTCTTTTGGAGATGGAGGATTGTTGTCCAAGGATCAACAGCTTCTGTATCAGTCCAAAGGCAACTGGTATAATTGAAAACAATTTTTTGAAACAAAATATTCGGCTTACTGTAGCACAACTCCCAGAACAGGAGAAGCACTGAGTACAGCTACACCTTTCTTCTCACCTGTGTGAGGAAAGATACAGCTACCAGAAAGAAGGTTATAAAGAACTGGAGGTTGGTCTCTGCTCTCAAGTAACAAATGATAGGACAAGAAGAAACCACCTCAAGATGCACCAGGAGGTGTTTAAGTTGGATATTGGGAAAAAATTCTTCACAGAAAGCAGTAACAAGCACTGGACTGCCCAAGTGGAATGAAGTTCCCTCCAAGTGGTGGAGTCAGAATCCCTGGAGGTATTTAAACCATGTGTATAGATGTGGCACTTAGAGATATCATTTAGTAATGGATTTGGCAGTGGTGGGTTAACAGTTGGACTCTTAAAAGTCTTTTCCAACCTAAATGATTCTCTGATTGTATGGAACTGTGTGGTTTCCTGTATACACATACATTACTGAGCACCAGGATGTATGCAGACAGCCTCTAAAATCCCATCCTCTTTTCCTACTCAAAAGAGAGTACAGTGTTCCTGTAGTGTTCAGATCCCTGCTTCAATCATTTAAAAGGTAACTTGCAGATCAAAAGGGTCTTGAAAATAACAAAGGCCCAGATTATTTGAAATACAATCTTGGTTTGAATAAGCCACCACGGGGGTTCCTTTCCTAAGGCAGCCCTTGCTTCCAGGTGTTGCTTTGGGAATGAGAGCAAAAGGGACAGATGCAGAGGGTGAACAAACCTCCCCAAAAGTCAAGGAAAGAACGAGGAAGAAAAGTGAAAACATGAATAATTTCCTTGCCAGCAGACTCCTGAGCAGGGCATTTGTTTTTCCTGCATGAAAAGTCCTTCCTTTGCCATCCAAGACAATCACATGGCATTTAGTTTGCCTTCAGCCCTTTCCCCCCATTTCAAGCATGTAATTATTTACACCAGGTGCATTGCTTCAGCCCATCTCTTGTGACCACCTCATTCACAAGGAAAGGACTGAAATTTACCAGTGCCTTTGTACAAGTGTCTGGCCTGGGTGTAACGTTACATTGACAAGCGGCTTGGCACAGTGGGAAGGGAAATAGAATTTTTCCAGTGAACAAAGGGTATTAGTGCTCCCTGCCTCCAACCCCAGGTGACTGGACAGAGGACTGCAGGTTCTCTGGTGACAGGCAGCTTGAGTCATTGTCAAGGGTCAGGGCTGGCCTGGCCACTACAGGGATTACAGACGGTCTCTTGTTAATCCTTACCCTCCCTAAGGGGAAGAGAAGGGGAATACAGGAGAGAGAGAGACTGGAAAAGAAAATGAAAACAGTTTTAATGAAAATAATGACAGTAAAGTGAAATAGATACAAATATATAACCAATTATCAATAGCTGATATTGAATGCAACTCTCCTGATGGCAATTACACTGCTGTAACCACTGATGCTGGGAGGCATGCATTGGACAAATCCTAGACTGGACTCAGAGGCAGATGGGAAACAGATGCAGGAGCTGGATTTAGAAACTGAGTTCAGGAGCTCATGGATTGGGACTGAAGGCAGAATGGCCAGCCCTCCTCAACTGCCAGTCATTGAAGAGGCTTGACTTTTGTGATCCCTCAGCCTTGTGCTGAATATGAGGTGTATGAGATGGAATCCCTTGCTGGTTAGTTTAGTTTACCTATCCTGTCCATTCGTCCCTGCAGGTGTGATCTTTGCCTCTGCATCCCCAACACGGGACACAAGATTTAGCAGTAACTGTGATCTCCATAGGAACAAATATAAACCTTTCTCCACCCCAATCCTTGGAACTAACTATAAACATCCAATGTTACCACTGCTGGAAGCAGTCACTGCCTGCAAAAACACACCATTGACTGCAGAAAGTGTCAGCTCTGAGTAGAGACTGAGCTGAAAAGTCGAATCGTTGAGCAGAATTAGTTCTATTAGACCTACTGTGCCACTTAGATGTGTACAAGTCTATGGGACTGGATGGAATCCACCCACAGGCACTTAAGGAGCTGGCAGATGTGCTCACCAAGCCACTCATTATTATTTGGCAACAGTGCTGACTAACTGGGGAGGTCCCAGTTGACTGGAGGCTGGCAAATGTGACACCAATCTACAATTCTTGCTGGAAGGATGATCCAGGGCACTACAGGCCTGTCAGTCTGACCTTGGTGACAGGAAAGTTTATGGAGCAGGTCATCCTGGGTGCCACCTCACCCAGCACTTACAAGACAAGCAGGCAATCAGGCCCAGTCAGCACAGGTTTACAAAAGGCAGGTCCTGTCTCACTAATCTGATCTCCTTCTACAACAAGGTGACCTGTCTAGTGGATGAGGGAAGTGCCGTGGGCATTAGTAAGGCCTTTTACACTGTCTCCCACATCACTCTCCTTCAGAAACTTGGGACACAAAGCTTGGATAAGTACCCTCTGCACTTAAAAACTGGCTGGACAACCAGGTCAAAAGAGTGATGGTCAATGGAGTTAAATCTGGATGGTGCCCACTTACTAGTGGTGTTGCCCAGGGTCCAGTACTGGGGCCTGTCCTCTTTACCATCTTTATCAATGATCTGGATGAGGGGATTGAGTGTACCCTCAGCAAATTTGCAGATGACAGCAAGCTGGGTAGCCTTGTTCATCTGCTAGGGAGGCTTTGCCTCAGGACCTGGACAAATTAGACTGATGGGCCAAGGCTAACTGTATGAACTTTAACAAAGCCAAGTGCCAGGTCTTCCACATGGGTCACACTGACCCCATGGAAAGCTACAGACCTGGGAATATGTAGTTGGAAAGCTAAGACTCGATGAGGAACCTGGGGGTACTGGTTGACAGTCTATTAAATATGTCAGCAGTGTGCCCAGGTGGCCAAGAAAGCCAGTGACACCCTGGCCATGAACAGGGACTGGCCTGGCCTGCCAGGAACAGGGAGGTGATCATCCCCCTGTACTCGACACTGGATGATCTTTGAGGTCTCTTCCAACCAGATGTTTTCTGTGATTCTGTGATTCTATTCTAACTCAAACCAGGACAGCCACACAAAACCGTGAGCAGGGCAGCAGTGCTGGCAGACAGCTGCACTTGCATCAGCCCACACCTGTGTGCAACCATGCTGTTTTGTGCTGTTACACTGTTTAAAGTTTAAATCAATGACAAATTTTAGCTGTCAGGGTCCTCCGTGCTGATGGAAGGTATTCAACTCAAGCAGTGTTCACCTCCTCCCTTCCCAGCTACCAGCAGAAGGTTGTCCTGTTGCTGTTGGATTCAGCCTGGCCTTTTGTGCACAGAGTTGCCTGGAACTTTGCTGATGGTCACATTCAGAATCAGGTGCAGCCGTAGAAATGCTGTGAAAACCCAGGTCTCGTGGCACCCGTGACACTGCCTCTTTGTTTCACTAAAGCTCCTGGAATTTGGCTGTTGCATCCATGCTGTGTAGGACCTGTCCCTTTGTGTGCATCCAGGAACACTCCCAGGACAGTGCTGACCCATGACATGGCATCATAAAATCAGTCAGGGTTGGAAGGGATCACATGGGTTATCTAGTTCCAATTTCCCTGCCATGGGCAGGGACACCTCACACTAAATCAGACTGTCTAGGGCCTCATCCAGCCTGGCCTTAAACACCTCCAGGGATGGGGTTTCAACCACCTCCCTGGGCTACCTGTTCACCCTCATGGTAAAGAACTTCTTCCTGTCATCCAGTCTGAATCTACTCATTTCTAGCTTTGTTCCATTCCCCCTAGTCCTATCACTACCTGACATCCTAAAATGTCCCCCTCCAGCTTTCTTGTAGCCCCCCCCCCAAGATACTAAAAGGCCACAATAAGGTCACCTTGGAGCCTTCTCCTCTCCAGACTGAACAGCCCCAAATCCCTCAGTCTCTCCCAATAGGAGAGACATATGCCTCTGGGATCTGTTCTAAAACAGTGACAACAGTGATGAGGGGAAAGTGAGGAGTGGCATTACTTTAGGTTGCAGCTTCTGTCCTTTGATTTGTTTGGCTGTATCAAGTCCAGGTATGGAAGAACCAGGGGTTGAAGGAAGCTGGGGCACATTTTGTTTAGTTCAGGCTGTGTAGCACACATGCTGCTTTCAAGATCAGTCCCTTTTCACCCATCTCAATCAAAGATGCGTCCTGTCTTTCAGTCCCAGAAAAATCCCAAGGTCACAGATCCTATAGGGATGAGAACAAAATTATGGAGACAACAATGCCAGCTAAAGCTGACTATCCCATCACTTTGCATTGCTTTTCTTCCCTGAAAAGCAGGAGCAATAAGCTAAACTAATCCTGGATGCTAGAGGAGAGAAATTCCTGCTTGTTCAACTTCATCCTGTACTCCAAAGCCTCTGTTGTCTCTGCTACACTTAGAGTGGAGGTGGTGGGAGTTGCCAGTCACTTCTTTTCAAAAACAATTCTGGTTCTCAATGAATATGTGCTATACTTTCCTGTGGTCCTGCTCCAACTTAGGACTTTTTAAAATGGTAGTTCACTGCTCCTGCTCTGGCCTCCATTCAGAAAGGTGCACTGGGGAAGGGTCACCACACCATGAGTCACACATTGCACCTGGGTTAGAGATGCACCTCTGAGATCGATATAGGGGTCAAGATGGTTAAACTCTTCATTACTGACCTGGAAGACAGGAAAGTGAGTACCCTTAGGATGCTTGCAAGTGGCATAAAATTAGGAGGCGTGGTGGTTGCACCAGAGTGCTGTGCTGCTCTTCAGAGAGAACCTTGACAGGATGGAGAAGCAGGTTAAGAGCAATCTCATGAAGTTCAACAGAGCAAAATGCCAAGTCTTGAACAGGGGAGGAACAACTCTGTGCATCAGCACAGGTTGGGCACCTACTGTCTGGGAAGTAGCCTTGTGCAGAAGTACCTGTGGGTCTTGTTGGACATCAACTTGACCATGGGGGAGGCACATGTTGCCCATGGCACAGAAGGCAAACAGCCTGCTGGGAAGCCTTGGGCAGAGCATCATCAGCAGGTCAAGATACATGCCACCCATGGAAGCCCTGTCAGAGTAGGAGATCTATCCTGCACAGGCAGGCTCACTGGGAGCTCTACAGGAGTGGTGGCCCTACCTCAGCAGAGTGCTCTCAGCATTGTGGTTGTAGCCAGCGTACAGATATTTGAAGATTTCCAGTCCCACCACAGAACCTCATCTGCCACGGGAACTGCCCACTGCACAGCCAGTCGATCACAGGCCGCAGGCAGTGCTGTAGAAGAGGTCCTCAGGAGGGAAAGGAAGAGTGCTCCTGCACATTGAAAAACAAATAAATAAAATTTTTTCCTTTTTTCCCCTCACTCCTCTTCTTTCTAATCCATTGCCAAATGCACAAAGAAAATTCAAGAGATGGCAGAAGTACAGAAGTTGTTTCCTCTGAATTGCCATAGAGCAGGAGCTTACAACAGACTTAGAGAGCTGTTCAGGGAGGCAGCTTTGCTGGACTTAGCACAACCTTCTGCTAAAACCCTTTCTGCTGCCTGACCTGTCCCTGCCAGGGCACTGCTCCTTCTGACATGAGCGTGCCCATTGCTTGCTGTGAAATAATGCTGTGGAGGCACCTTTCTGCTCTTCCTGCAGATGCTTCTGACTCATGCTGATCTACCAGAGATTAGGGAATCCAGCTTTTGAAGTGCTCACTAACATGTGCTTTAAAAGAAAATAAATTAATTGAAACAGCATTGGTCCAAGCCCTATCAGGGCAGAAATCAGACAAGAGGCAGGAAGAATGTTCTTGGGTCTTTTTATTTCTTCCATGGTTTCCTCTGACCTGCAGACTGGAAGAGGAAGTAGGCAGATGTTTCAAATGAAGACATTACATCATTGGGTTATTACATCCTCCATCTGCATGAACTGTAAGACATAAGTGGGGCCAAGTATAATTATTCCAAAAGAAACTAAGCTATGAGCAAGGCACGTGCACAGCTCCAGGGGGTAGCTTGCAATACAGAAGTTTGGCTTCCCTCTGGGACAAATGAAGATCTGTCCCTCCTTTCTGTCACCTCCACCTTCTCTCTATAAACCTGCAGTTGCCTCTAATGGTCCCAGGACAGCTGGTCATGATTGGGACCATCTGTGCCCTCACTGAGCCTGGTGTTAGTGAGCCAAATCCAGGGGCAGGGGAAAATAATTTTCTCGAGGTATACTTCCCTTCTAGGGCATTTGAAATAATAGTCTTGGTCTTGCTGTTTGATGCAGTAAATAGTTCTGTGAATGAGTTACTTTAAACTGGAATAGTAAGAAAAAGTAATAAAGTCAACCAGTCTCCACACTGGACTTGATCCCAACCAGTGTAGGAACTGGGATCTGTTCAGTAGGTAAGCCATCACCAGGCATTTGCTTGCTGGTTTCTCTGTGTTTTCCTGAGGTCACCCCACAATTGTTTTTAGAGGTTTTTCTCAGCTGCCTAAAAGAAGAGTGTAGAAATGGGTAAGAAGATGCCCTGCAATATTCTCAGAGTTTTCAGGTCACTTGGGTCTCAGACATGACAGCAGCATGTCTGTCTGTCCCACCTCACCCCCTCTCACTGCCTGACTCTCTCAGAAGCAGCAGCACTGTCTTACAGCCAACGAGCAGAATTAGAAACATTGTCCCCTTGGAAAGGCTTTGGCATCCCAGGGTGAAGGCTTTTGCTTAGTAAGAAGCATTTCAGGCCCCAGGTGTAGGTTTACCATGTTGCAATACTCTGATTTTTGGAGCATACTGTGAATGCAAGTTTTTTATCAGACTAGAGATTTATCCTGTAGATAAGTAAGAGACTACCAACTTTTGTTTTTCTATTAATAATCTGTTAAATCTTTATTTATATTATAAATAATAAGTAAAATAGTTTATTTAAAACAAAAATTAATAATAACGTATGTATTATAAAATAATAAATTGACTTATAACTATAAATAATAATTATATTCCTGGAAACTTTCTGTAATGCTTATATCTCTTGTTTTCTATTCCATTTCTTCTGTTGTTTTTCATCATTGTGTATGATAATCATCTGAGATGAATAGACAGTTCTGGGCTCTTCTCATTCACTACATGAGACTGTTTTGTTCTTTACTAACGTTTTTCTCTATTTCCTGCTTTTTATTCTGAAAAGCATACTCTGTCTGCAAAGAGAAAGAAAAGGTGAGTGCAGCACTTTGACCCTCAAATTTTTCACAGTGTCACACAAAGTATCACAGTATCACCAAGGTTGGAAGAGACCTCAAAGATCATCAAGT
>VWZE01018361.1:236544-257611 GCA_013396675.1 Eubucco bourcierii
CCATCCCCTTGGACTCTGCCCATCTGTGCAGGCAGTCGAGGTCCCGCTGCAGAGCTCTTCTGCCCTCCAACCCAGCAACATCAGCCCCCAGCTTGGTGTCATCTGCAAACTTACTGGTGACTGATTTTTGCCGAAATTTCTACTGCTGAGACGTCTGGACCCTGTCTTTACACCAGCCACATTTTATACTGCTCGGTTCCTCAGCAGCCAGACTTAGTGGCAACAGCCCAGGTTTAGCATACACCACTAAGCAGGAGAAAGAGGCCATCCTATTCTAGCATGTCTCCCTGAGAACTGGCAGGCAATTATTTGAAGCACAGGAGAATAGAGAGTGAGGAAAAACTTCAGCAGTGACAGCCAGTTTTACAAGCATTTACAAGTCTCATTTATTAAAAAAAAAAAAAAAAAAAAAAAAAAAAGAGATTACTGCAGGAAAGTTCAGTGCTCACAGCTGGCTGGAAAAAAACCCTCAAATATAGTTTCTTTTGACTCTCCTTTCTGCAACAGTTGGGACTCGGTCTGAAATTCAAATTCATTTTCATACCCGACCTAACTATTGCATTTTGTGCCCCAAAGCAAAATTTCCTGCATAATTGTGTGTATTTAGGTCAGTTCTCCATTGTTCAGTGCTGCAAAGGAACTAGCTGATTTGCTAGTGGAGAAAATTCCTAACACAGTTTTCAAAAGCACTTCTGCAATTAGAGATTGTGCTTCTAAATGAGACTGCAACGTAGGCATGTGTTTGCTTGGCTAATGTCTTGGGACTTTTTTATGTCTGTTCTTGATAGCAGGGTGACTTCAGTTAAACACAGACCATATTTGACATTTATACAGGAATAAGTTGGTTTGCCAAACTATATTTAGAAAAGTATTTATCCTATTTCTGTACTTTTATCAAATATGAACCACAAGCACACAATAGGTGCAAATATTAATATTTTTTTATAGTGAGATTAATATTTGCACCTGTTGCATGCTTTCATCTAGAGAAATAACCTACATTTAATCTAGGGAAATAACACTTATCACCTTTCCCTGTTCCAAGGTCCTTTTCACTGTGATTTCTCCCTGCACTTAGTTTGTGTGCATTCCTTTCATTTCTAAATCTCTGCTGTGAGGACTCCAACAATATTTTCTGTGTCTGTCTGCAAAGCACTGGCCACATGCATGGATGGATGGATCCATCCATATAAACATTTTAACTCATGCAGGTATCAAACTAAACCAAAATATTCTTAGTTGAGTGTAATGAATAAAGAAATCTCTCATGAATGCTGTTAGCTGACTTAGACCAAAAATTTATGCCAAGTGATGCCTTTGTTTCTGTACCTTGCAACAAAGCAAGGAGCACAACTCAAAATGTCTATTTTCTATGTATCTTAGAGACCCATGGTCTGGCCTTATGGCTTCATAAATATTTTTGTGAATGTCCTGCCTGAATAGGTCCAAACAGTTGGAACACATCATACAAAAGCCCATCAGGGCTGTAATTCAGCGCAATGACACCGAAGACTGGGAGGTGGAAAGCCAAAAGCTGATGTTAGATGTAGATTTTGAGACATTAATTAAAAAATCAAATCAACTCTTTGCCACCCCACCCCCAGAAGGCTTGCAAGCAACAACAAAGCATGGCAGATCTACCTCAGGATGCTGGGAGAGAAGGGGAGGGAAAGAATCAGGTCAAAGCACACAATATACAAATCCTTGGGATGCCGTAGGGCACAGTATGCAACGACCTCAGACTGTTTTGAAAATTGATTACAGAAGGCCTTCAGCTGAATGGAGTCAATGACCCTCTCTATGCATGGCAAAAGACAAACAGCTACATCTTCTCCTAGCTCATACCTACCAGGCTTCCTGCCCAGAGATCCTCATGGTGGCTAGCAAAAGGGGACTTATGGAAAAAGCCCCTCCTAGATGTTCTTCAGACCAGGAGAGAAAAACCTTGGTTTTCTTTTCATAAAGATTTGATTTCCATGAGATCAAACCAGATGAGTCCCATTTTTCCTCCTCCCCTTCAAAAAAACATCACCAGCTGTGCTAGGGGTCACGATGTAATAGACAAAGAACATGTGCAATGCAGGAACTGCAACTGCCTAATGAAATATATGTCAAAAGAGACAGCTGGCCTGGAGGCTCAGGGTGCCCACTGTCTTTGTCTTAAGGTTTTCTCTAGCTAGAAGTACAGGAGAATTAGGACTGGTGAAATGGGATTGAGTTTTATTTGGTATATCTGGTTGCCAATGTCTCCTGTTTTATGCTTGCACCCTTCAGGTTTTGTAACTTCTGCCCGGTTAAACTGTTCTGATTAGGCAGGGTGAGGCATCACCACATGGGAGGACAAAGGGTTTCACTCTCAGTAAGCAAAAGATTCAAATACAGGGGAGAAGCATTGAGAGTGAGAACCATTCTTTGGGTAACAAAGAAGTGACAATATTAAAACTTATGATGCTCCAGCAGGCATAAAAAAATGAATCTGATTGTGTTGTGCTTGGGGGAGATTCTGCTTCCAACAGCTGCTTCCATCACCCTCTTTACAGTAGGAGAATGTGAAGAGTTCTTGGCTCAGCGACACACATTGAATCTCTCTCTCCATCAGTACTTAAAACACAGAAGATATTTACACTAATGATATGAAAACTTTTAAAAACTGATAAAGGTGAAGGAATTGTACCAGAAAGTGCAGCCAGAGGATTAAGGAAGTGATTGTTCTCTTGTACTTGGCGCTGGTGAAGCCAGTTTTGGACCCTTCACTGCAATAAAGACATTGAGACGCTAAAGTGTGTCCAAAGACAGGTAATGAAGCTGGTGAAGGGTCTAGAACCCAAGGCTTATGAAGAGACATTGATGGAACTGAGCTTATTTAACATGGAGAAAAGGCTCATTGGAGACATTTTTTCCTCTCTGCAACTACCTGTAAGTAGGTTGTAGCAAGGTGGGGCGTGGTCATTTAAGCAGCAAGCAATAGCACAAAGGGAAATGGCCTCAAGTTGTGCCAGGAGTGGTTTTGATTGGATATTTGGAAATATTTCTTCACTGAAACATTGCTTTAAGTTTTGGAACAAGCTGCCCAGGGAAGTGGTGGAGTACTGTCCCTGAAGATATTTAAATGATGTGTAGGTATAGTGCTGAGGGACACTAGTGATGGACTTGACAGTGTTGGATTAATGGTTGGACTCAATGATTTGAAAGATCTTTTCCAACCTAAATGATTTTACGGTTCAATGAACTGGGAATAAGTTTGGAGATCATTACTTCTAGAACACTTGTAAATCGGAGCACAGGGATTACATCACTTGAAAACACACTCTTCAAACATGAAGAACATGATACAGCAGCACCAGTTCACTAGACTAAACACATTTTTCAAGTAACAGTACAAAACCCTTTTGAAGTCAAGCAATACTAAGTAAAAAAGAAAACAACAAAGGGTCAAAAGTCGCTCCATTAATTTTCTTTGCCTTAGCTAATGTGGACTGTACAATTGTGTCTTCCTTTGTTTTCCTTTCCTTCTTCCAGAAACACCCATAGCAACCACAGAGGAAATGAACTGTACGCCCAGTACCACAAAAACACATGAATGCATTTACTTTTTAAGCATGCAAGCAGCTCACCGGCTTCAGCTGGGACTCAATGTTCAGTACACGCTGCAGGGCTGTGCCAACATGGGACCTACTGAGTAGGAATGGACTAAATGTCTATGCATGACCAGATGGGCTGAGACAAGGCACTCACAGCACAGCATGAGTCAGTTGCCTGTGAAGACTTTAGCTTTTTAACAGTGCAACTAAAGGTCTTAAACCCTGTTAGACCATGTGGTCTAGAAACCAAGTGTGGCCTATTCCAAGTACAAGATGATGCAGAAAGTGCACATGGACTGGTGAAAGGGTCCTGGACAGGCTGGAGAGCTGGGCCCAGGTCAACCTCATGACATTCAACAAGGCCAAGTGTAAGGTCCTGCACCTGGGTAGGCACAATCCCAAGCACAAATACAGGCTGGGTGGTGAATGGCTGGAGAGCAGCCCTGAGGAAAAGGACCTTGGAGTCTGGGTTGATGAAAAGCTCAACATGAGCCTGCAGTGTGCACATGCAGCCCAGACAGCAACTGAGTCCTGGGCTGCATCAAGAGCAGCGTGGCCAGCAGGGCAAGGGAGGGGATTCTGCCCCTTTACTCTGCTTTTGTCAGACCCCACCTGGAGTACTGTGTGCAGTTCTGGAGCCCTCAGCACAGGAAGGACATGGAAGTGTTGGAGCGGGTCCAGAGGAGGGCCACAAAGATGATCAGAGGGCTGGAGCAGCTCTCCTATGAGGACAGGCAGAGAGTTGGGGCTCTTCAGCCTGGAGAAGAGAAGGCTTCGAGGGGACCTGATAGTAGCCTTCCAGTATCTGAAGGGGGCCTACAGGAAGGCTGGGGAAGGATTATTNACCTGTACTAGTGGGAGGTGTCCCTGCCTATGTCAGGGGGTTGGAACTAGATGATCCTTGAGGTCCCTTCCAACCTTACCATTCTATGATTCTATGATAAGATGCAGGAGGGACTCCAGCACTATCCAGAGGGTTTACAGACCTTCATGGAACAGTCCGGTAGCTTCAGGCCAAGAAGAGAAGGAATGCAAGGGAAACCAAAGGGACTGGGTGTATGCCAGATTTGGCAGAAGGTATGTGCTTCACTGCATGCAAAACTAGAACCACCACAAGAACAAGACCCAACTGATTTGTGTATACAGGGAATACAGAAATCAGGCTGAAGGTTACAGTCTACCTAGAAATAAGGTGATAAGGCAAGTACAGCCCTTATCAAATTGTAATATGAAAGTTTTGTGTTTACTCTCAGATAGTAAGAGCCAGGCTAGGGTCTGGAGCAGCCTTAGAATCATAGAATCACAGAATGGTAAGGTTGGAAGGGACCTGTCCTCATAGCAGAGCTGCTATAGCCCTCTGATCATCTTCATGGCCTCCTCTGGACCTACTCCAACACCTTCATGTCCCTCCTGTGCTGAGGGCTCCAGAACTGCACACAGTACTCCAGGTGGGGTCTGACAAGAGCAGAGTAAAGTGGCAGAATCACCTCCCTTGCCCTGCTGGCACTGAACTCATCTCCATGAGATGTAGATAAATTGAGACCCTCAATCTCGCTTTGGCATCTGAAACCAAGGCAAGACTCAGTCCTATTGGGTTGGCTGCCTGTGAATGTTTCTTACAGAGCAATAAATTTCTGATATCAAAAGTCCTGCAAATTTTAAAAGTAGAAAAGTATGAAGTTAATATACTTCTGTAATGAAATATTTATATTATTCCAATCCATCCTGTGCATTTCATTGCTGTTATTTTCAATAAAAATGCTCTTAAAATCAGCCTTCTTTTATTTAATTATTATTTTTCCCCCTGAAACTGACTTCTGATGTATTGCCAGTCTCCAGTTCACACTAGGAGTCAACAACAATCAAGATGCCTGAAGGTGAGCATTAAAATCCCCCCAGTAAACAAAACATTGCAACAACAGCAACTCTTGAGATGCACACTTGAGGATACTTATAATATGAAGTAAAATATGCCGGGCTTCAGAGTGATTGTGTCTCTTGATATTCTTCAGGTAACAGACTCCTGCTATATATATACACGACAGGGGTGAGCACTACAAAACCAGCAAATTACTCTTCCAGAGGAGTACTTCTGAAAGACCTCTGGTTTTTTTGAAAAAAGTAATTTGGGTAATTAGGAAATGGAGTATAAAAAAGTTCAGCTACCAAAGACCTGGATGGAAGCCATGTCCAAATATCTTGTTCCTACTGTCTAGAATTTAAGTCAAAGGACTTCATCAGCTTTTGTAAAAGCAGCTCAGAGAAGCTTTTCTTTCCTTAAAATGACTTTTTTAAAAATATTCTAATGCTTGTAACATACCTTGAATTATTTTGTTGAAGTAAATCATAGACATAAATGGTTCTTTGTTACAGTTTATGGGACACGATTCAAGTTTCAGAGGGAGGTGACACTTCTTATCAAGTTACACTTGATATTCACAAGCCATATTATGACATATTATGTCAGAATAAATTGTGATGTAGTTTCAGCAAGATTTTCTAAAGAGAATCAGCAGGAGACTGGACAGTGTCACACACATTTCTGCTACTAAGGAGTAGAGGTAAAGACAAGAAAACACATAGCTAATTATATTTACTTTACATCCACTTTACTATACAAATAAATTCACTGGTCTAAATGTCTGTTCAGCAAACTTTCAATCAAAGACAAGTCTAAGAGGTCATAGGAAAGTTTTCTGCTCTGTTTAAAAAGATTAAAAACCTGGCTAGCAAACAATTTCATAAAGTAGAGGATGAACACCAGAAAAAGCATCTAATGGGAAAAAGAAAATCCTTCTTAGAGTTGTGTCTCATAAACAGGAACTTCAAAAGGCTGCAGATAGAATCACAGAATGGTAAGGTTGGAAGGGACCTCAAAGATCATCTAGTTCCAACCCCCTGCCATAGGCAGGGACACCTCCCACTAGTACAGGTCACTCAAGGCTTTGTCCAACCTGGTCTTGAACAGCTCCAGGGATGTTGTGGATCACAGAAGCACAGAATGTGATCAAAGATCTCCTGCTTTCAGTAAAAACACTGACGAGTTTGCACTAAAATTGGTAAGTACAAATCAGCTTAATAAATGTATGAATCCTGCTGATGAACTTCTAGTCCTGCAAACTCACAAATGAGAGCCACACACCAACTGCTCTCAACTCCCAGAGGTTCTCCTCTGTATGGAGGGATAACTGTGTTACTTCTATCAGTACCTGTAGACAATTCTTCTTGCTACCCTTTGCCAAACTCACCTTCATTCCTTCAGAATAAGCTCTTATATTATTAAAAAAATGAAATAAAAAATTGAAATAAATGAAATCATTTAACTGAGTTGCTTCAGGGTTCTCCCTCTTCTAAATTATCCCATGTAGATACTGACTAAATTCAGCTCCAGTGAACACCTTTAGTTAGCTTGACGTTTCTACCCGAACAGCTTCAGTTACATTCAGATTTGTTACTACACATCAAGATTAAAAAAAACCTCCACACATTCACATTAACAAACAATGCTATTCACAGATGTATGATTTTTTGGCTTCAAGAAAAAAATACAATACCATTTCTAATTAGATAGGTTAAAACATTCTTTTAATAACCTTTGATCTACAAAAGCAAGTGGTACACTTTGTGCCGCATGTTTGCTCCATTAATGTGAATTAAGGCTACCAATCACTCGTTATTGTGAAACTTCAAATTTTTCATCCACAGAAAAGATTCCCTTACTTTGCCAAACAACTCAATAGTTCCAGTTTTTAATCCTTAAAGGGATGGGGCTGACCTTTTGAAAACAATTTTGCTCCAGGTCACAGATAAGTTGTTTTCTCCTCCTCAGGTTTAATTTGTATAGTTCATGTCAGAATCCTGCTAGCTCTCCGTCTCTCAAGATTTCCAGGGAAGATAAATGTGAACCATAAAATCGTAAGGTTGGAAGAGACCTCAAGGATCATCTAGTTCCAACTCCCTGCCATAAGCAGGGACACCTCCCACTAGTACAGGCCACTCAAGGCCTCGTCCAACCTGACCTTGAACACCTCCAGGGAAGGAGCAGCCACAACCTGCCTGGGCAAGCTGTTCCAGTGGCTCACCGCTCTCACTGGAAAGAACTTCCTCCCGACATCTAGTCTAAATCTCAACCAATAGCACAGAGGCTCATCTTTCTTTCAATTCATACAGGTTAGAACAAGTGTAAAGATTTCATAGAATCAGAGAATAGTTTGTGTTGGAAGGAACTTTTAAAGGTCATCTAGCACAGCCCTCTGCATTCAGCAGGGACATCTTCAACTAGAGCAGGTTGGTCACAGCCCCATCCAACTTGGCACTGAATGTTTCCAGAGATGGGGCATACACCTACTACTCCTCTGGGCAACCTGGGACAGAATTTTATCAATTTCAGTGTGAAAAATATCTTCCTTGTATTTAGTCATGATCTTCACTCTTTCAGTTCAAAAAATATCACTCCTTGTACACACAAGGCCCTGCTATTTTAGTTCATAGCATCCTTAAATTCTCAGAAATTTACAAAAGCCTATCCTGTGTTTCACAGTACTGAAAGAGGGTAGAAAATACAAATACATTTTAGTCCTGTGTGACATGCTTTTCCCAAAGTTTGGCATCTTCATCAATCTTGAGCTCTCTTGAAAACCCCAGACCAAGCAGCCTCTAGGGAACACTGTGGTTGGAGCCAAGCACATGCAGTTTTACCTTGGAATTTCAAAATGTAAGTGGAAAAACAGTGGGAAAAAAAGGGGGATTTTTTATTACTGTGACTAAAAATTAAATTAAGCACTCAATATTCCATTTTAATTTAGTTTGAATGGAAGAAGTGAGAGAGGCCTGAGAAGTTCATAAATCAGTGACAATAAACCAGCTGTGAAAACGGTTTGTAGCAAACCACTCAAATACACACACTGGATGCAATTGCCTGTTTTATTTAGTGGAATCACTTTTGTAGATTAGAAATATTTCCAACTACCATTGGCTCCAATGCAACCCTCCACCATCAACAGGCATTAATGCAGTTTCTTAAATTGTTTCTAAAACATAAAAAAACCCAACCAACCAAAAAAGCCCCAAACAAAAGAACCCAAATCAACCAACCAACCAAAAAAACAACCCCAAACAAACAAGGCCAAAACCCTCCAAACAAAACACCAGGGGAAAAAAAAAAAGGCAAAAGAGGGAAAAAAAATACAATCTCAAAAGTTAAGTTAGAAACTAAGTTCACACATTTCCTTTGGGACCAGGAATCTGTACATAGTACAAAATATACATTTATTAAACTTTCTGTAAACACACAGTTTGAATTGTGTAAAACTGTAAATATTGGGTGAACTACGTGAAGAATAATTTATTATATACTGTTATACATTCTACTTAAGGAAAATAGTTATGCTCTGGTATATTAACTCTGTTAAAGTCATAAAGTCCATAAATGAAGGTGTGTCATCTGCAAACATGCTTTTCAAGCTTAAGTCTCTCCGTTTGTTAACACACATTTATACAGGTCATCAACGAGAAGTTAACACTTTCCACAAAATAAAGAGGTCATGAATTTTCTAAAAAGACAGGCACAGCATGTCACCACAAACAAGACTCTTATGAGATGATGCAGAGTCAATTCTGTGAGAAGACAGGTGAAAACTCTCTAATTCAGCATGTTTGTACATGGTCTTAGTAACAAGACAGATGCTAGAAACCAAAATCTCTGCTCTGAAAGATTATAAAGCAGTCAGTTCTGGAAATCAAACCTCACACGTTGCACATATCCAGTACTCCCTGGCTAGGAGAATCTCTGCTTTTGCCTTCTGTTAACCCTTCGCCACCAGTAATTTAGTTTTCTGAGTAATGAACTACCTGGCACAAGTTTTCCAAGATCATTTGCATAATTTCAGCACTTACTCCAAAAACTATATTCCTGGCACCAAAGAGTGAAATCTGGTTAATAAATACAACTTAACTCTCAGTACTCAAGGTCGTTGCGAATCACACCGCTGGCAAACATTTGCCAGGAAATCCCAGCTTCCAGCATCAAAGGGTTGCATAGCATTAACCCACAGAATGGTACCTGTGCTAACAGGTACTGCAGCATCTCATGTACTGGGGTCTCTCTTGTGTAAATGCCCAGCTCAAATTTAAGTCTGGAAATGTCACGTTGCAGCAGACTCGCCAGTCTGCCATCAAACACCCAGCAAAGTTAAGTTTCCCTTAAAGAAAAGTGACAAAGATTCTCACTCAGAGAAGGTTCATCGCTGCACATGGAAATTGTCCTATGTAAATTCAACACATTTAATTCCTAGATTTTTAAAGTGTCATTATTTTTTCCATCCTTTGTAGGTAACTCACTTTGGGTTTCACCCTTTTATTTTTCCTTTATGGTTAAAAGAGCTACATCAAAGACTGAACCTCTTAAACTGTGCTCTTCTGATGTTTTAAAAGAAAAAAAAAAGTTGACTGACATTTAATGATTTATGAAATTGCTATCTCCAATTAATCTAACATTTTGCTTTAATATTACCACCTTTTTTCCTCTGGCTTTGAAATGCTTTTTTCAAAACCAAAATTGAATGAAGATTGCATTTCTTTTTCATTCCAAGGAAAGTGGGACAATTAAGGTTCCAACAATACGTGTGCAAACTGTATGTTATGAGTGAAGCTCCATCGATGTCAGCAGAATGTAAAAGGAAGTATGTGCCTGATTTTCCCAAGACTGTCTTCATTTCCCCCTGCAGATTGTATAAGATGACTGCTTCAGCCTGAAATTCCAGCAGTGAAAATGAAACCAGCTACTCGGGCTTTCCACTGCTCAGACTGGGTTGAATTCAGTAACACAAGTGAAATTAAACTCTGGAGCTCAGTCTATAGGCATTGACAGAAGTTGAAGTACACAATGCCTCATGACCTGCCAGTCTCAGTTTTCTCATTTTCCTTCTGAAAGATATTTCTCAAGAGAAACAATGGAACCTCCTTCAACCACAGAGGTTTACTCACAATATATATAGAGAGTCCTGTCTGCTTTGGCTATAAAAACTCCATGCTCCCACCAGCTCTTCAGAGCCATACACTTAATAGAAGCAAAAATGAATTCTGGCTTTGGTTCAGTGTTATTGAGTGAGCTGAGAAGAGCAGATACAGTGCTCTTACAGGAAAACATTACTGCCTGACTCAGCTCTCAGCCTAGCAAATGGCTGGTTACACAGTAGCAAGGACCATAGGTTTTATTTTCCTTTCTTTTTACCTTTAGGGCAGGGAAAAAAATAACACAAAGGAAAAAAAAATAGACATCTAATGATATTTTTAAAAGCATTTGGGTAGGAATCAGTAAAAGTGTAAGAATCTGGTTAGCCATAAAGCAAGACATACAGTCTAGAAAGTGACCTCTCATCCCACCTCTACTGAAATATTGCCACTTTCAGAATACAACTAGTTCATAAATTCTACAAAAGGCATTTTAAAAGTTAAGCCCACTTCTCCAAATTTTTTGGTTGCAAAGGTTAAGAGTTTTGGTTTTGTCATTGCACTTAAAGCAAGCTTCTCCCAAAACCCCATCAACACTCCTGTTCTCTTAGCACAGGAGCAAAGACTTTTCCAGGAGAGTGTCTGCATGGTGGTGGCAAGATCTGATTTACTGCTACTCAAAAGGGACATCTGACATAAATGTAGATAAAGCAAGGAATATACAGAGCTGTGGTCATTATAGGTAGCAACCCTGACACAACCAGGAGATTAACTTTCCAGACACTTTCTCATGTAGTAACAGGAAAAACATTTGTAATTTTTCTGGAAAGTTTTCAGCAAGCAATAATGCAAACCCAACCTCCAGCAAATTGCACGTTCCCTTTTTCCACTTGGAAGTATCTAGTAGTCCACAGGAATAAAGACAACCTTTGAGTTCTCCTACAGCTTCCTGCACTCCTGTGAACAAACGCTGCAGGTCCAGGCGATTTACAAAGTAACAGTAATTAAATTAAGACTCCAGAGTGCTTTTCAAACCTGGGTTTGCAGAAACCTGCAAATTATGCAAGCACTCCACAGAGACAGGTCAAAAAAAGATCACTGAAAAAATGGATTCTCTGATCGATATTTCACAGATGAGGTCAGTCAAACCCCAGAGTGTTCCTTTTAAATGCTGTTCTGTTTTTACAGCTTATAGCAGGAATCATTTTATGCTTCTAGATATTCACATGTGGAGCCTCTTTTTACCACCTGAAGAGTTAAAAGCCTTCTCCAGCCAAGTGGAGACTTTATGGTATCGGTATATAAAGGCTCATCTCAGACACAGCAGTAGAAACAAGGAACTATCCCAGTTATCTAGCGTTAGGGTGTTATTGTCACACCTCATGAAGTGACAATTTCATTTTCTACAGAAATATGTCAGGTATGGCTTTACAGAGTTTTGCTTTTCTGAACCTCTGCAAGGTACACCAGGTTTGCATTCAAATACTGCATTTGCTAGATGAGGAAAAGGGTAATATTTGACTAAAGGTTAGCCTGGTTCAGACATGGCCATGTTTAAATATCAAGAAATTTAAATATACCAAGTCACCTGCACATAAAAGCAATTCAAGAAGGTGCAGGCAGAGATGAAGGTGAACTTCAGTGTGATGAAATTCTGATGTACACTGAAATAAGGCAAGCTGTAAGAACCACACATTAACCTGATTGTGGCCGCCACGTTGTCTATCCCACAGGACACAGCTACATGTGTCTAGAGAAAGTGAACAGAAAAGAAGTTTGTCAGCATGGAACTCACAGATGAGATCAAAACCTCATGATTCCAGTTCTAAGAAATGTTTATGGAAGCAAAATAGTTGTCTTCAGCACAGAGTAGAGAAAGATCTGCAAAGGCTTCAATATTCTATGCAGGTCAACTGTTTATCTGTGTCTAGGGTGTGGTTTCCCAAATTGTGTCGGAATGGGAGGTGCAACCATTCCTTTGGTCTTTCCTGCCTACTCACTCTGCATCCTGCCCTTGTGCCAGCATCCCAAGAGCTGGGTTATCAACTTACCCAGCTGAAGAGCATGGATTTTTCCTTTGGCCTTGCAGTTAGGACACAAGCACAAGTGCTGGCACAAAAACGGCAGTTGTGGCAAACTTATGGCAATAGTTGAGTCCTGATAGCAGTCAACTCTGAAACCATATCCTTAGTTCCTAAATGACTAAAAATGTTTAAACTCAATAGGAAGTCTACCCTATCCCAGTGTATGAAATTGATAGAATTTTTCTCAGGGAATTAAGTGAAGCAAAAACTGGTCTCTAGTTTTGTTATATCACCTGTCTGAGCAAAACAACTCAGTTTAACCTGCAGCACTGAGACAGTACCAGCTTTTCAATAAACAATTTAATAGGTGCTGAAGTCAATTTGTCATAAGTACACATTAAAACAATTAGCTTTGGCACCAGCATGAATGATCAGGGGAAGTGCTACCATTACTCATCTGCTGTTTAATATTCATCAGGTACCTTGCTGCTATGACACAACCTAGGACTGCAGCAATTCAGTGGCATTCAATGACAAACAGATGAAATTTCTCTCTCAGATTCCCACGTCCACTGGAAGATTAAACTAAATGATGGTTATGCATCAAGGTCTTTGCAGTGCTGTCTCCTGGCTAGGTAACAGCTAGCCAGCTGAAAGGCCCCATCTTCAGAGCTTGCATGGGACCTGGAGATTTCAGTCCCACCATGTGTGCTAGGGACTCTATCAGTACGACAGCTTTACAAAGCCTTGCAAATCCAGGACTTAATGTAATTGCATTTGGTTAATCCAACACTGGTTTTAAAAGACATTTTAGAAGCCTCTGTCTTGAACATATTTCAATGCTGAATTAGTGAGAATTAGGTGAAACAGTTGTCTATAAAGCAGTACAGGTATTCTCCCAGAACAATCAGTGAAACATTTAATCTGACTGTAACACAACTCGCAGAAACCGAAGCCAGCGAAGCCGTCAAAGGCAGAAGGAAAACAAAGTTGCACAGCATATGAAGCAAAGTAGCTTTAACAAATGTCATCGCCTTTTAAAAACAAGCAAACTGGGACCATCCTATTTGAACATGTATTTTAAAAAATACATTTTTTTTTTTAACATCACACAATTGTCATTTTTGTCACACAGGAATCTTTTTCCAAGAGGGAAATAAATAGCACACAACATTTTAATAAAAAAAAAAATGCTGCCTTGCCCCTGAGGTGCTAATGTTTTTAGCATTTAAAACAAAAAGTTTCTGGTGCAAGATGGAGATGCACGAAGGTGCAAAAGTGCCTTTTTTTTTTTCTTTTCAGAGCAGTGAAAAGTACAGCTCGCCTCTTTTCTAGGGTGCTTTACATAATTTGTGTATTTTGTAATCAAAATCTGTATCTAAAATGGCAGTGTTTATGCATACAAACAGATTCAGTGCTCTGACCTCATCAAAAAGTTGAACGTAGGTGGGAGAGAGAAAGGCCTGAAACGGGCTTTCTGCCACTACCCTCAAACCTGGTTTACATCGCCTGTAGCAATAGGAGAATTATTTTCTTTCTAACCTTCAGGAGACCTCTTCAGAAGAGGCTTCAAAGAGATAATTTCTCAACTGAGACAGTTTTAAGTGATTATGGTTTGAAGTATGGCTTTTCACACCACAGCTTTGCTTCCGATTGTTAAAAGTTTAAAACTCAAAGGTTCCACAGTCCAGTTCAAGGTTTTGCAGTTTCCAAAACTAAACTTGGGAGTCTCTATGAAAAAAGGGCAGAACTTTATCTGCCTAGTCCTAAATTAAGTTTAGCTTTTTTGCACTATGCCATGTATTATTATATATGCTTGTTAATTAGGTGCCTGTGAAGCTATAACTTAACATCATTATAGTTTTGCACTCTACAACAAAATTAGACATTTTAAGCATTTATTCATAGGTAGGTAAGGAACTGGTTCTTTAAGCAAAAAATGCTATAAATTTATAAATACAAATAGTGCTTATGTTTTCTTCATTCATGCTTGAACAGATTACAAACTGAATACAATGAAGTTACGTTGAAGCACCCCACATAGACAAGAGGGATAAAAGAAAAGTCTTTGCTGGTATATACTATACTTAGTTCCAAGACACTATAAGTTACTTTTTCACTGTTCAGTGTTCCCTAACTCTGCATTAGTTTTAAGGCTATATATACAAATATGTATATTTCAAAGTTAGGGAAAGACAAATATAGCAAAATGCATTGTACTACATTTTCCTATCAAAAAGGAATTATACACCATGTTCTGATTCTGTTTAACTGCAGTAAAATGTTACAATCTACTTGTTTTACTGATTTTCCTTTTTGGGGAATCTGCCTACTAAATAAGTAAGCTACATATTAAATACAATATTCTCAACCAAAAGGACAATACAAGGTGCACAAAACAGCAGTTTTGCAAACACGACTGACTCGAAAACTTAATTTTCCATATGCTCAATGGGAGAAAGCTAAGCTTAAAATCAAATTCGTTTATTATCTTATAAAATTTTTAAATTAGAATTTTAAACAACGAACAGTTAAATATCGTCAACATGCTATATCTCAAATCACAAGTACTGTTTAACCACTAGTCTCTCATTCTAAGTAAAGTGGGTCAATTAAAAACACACACCATAAAATGTTAAAGATTGTCAGGCTTTGACAAATGTATTTTTATCAAACAGTAGGCAAATTCAAATCAATGCACATCTTCAGTGGGGAGGAAAAAAAACAAAACCACCAAAAAGCCTGAAAAAACCCACGCTTGTAAAAAATAGGGTAACAGATTAATCCCACATCACCCTCTAGCATATGGCTATGTCTTGGGCAATAATCAAAAGTCCTTCCCATTTTAAAAATGGGCTACCAATTAATAAAAATAGTTTTCCACAAGTAAAATATCCTTTACAATGGCACTGACATTTTCAAAGGCAGGACAAAAGGAATTACACATTTATGGATAAATTTCTTGTTTGTTAAATCAAGCTTTATTGATAAAATGGAATTCAAAGTATTTTACTTGGAACAGCAGCAGACCCAGCCAATCAGGATTGGAAAAATGCTGCAGACTCCTACTGTATGTAGAAAGCTGCCTGTTCATGCTCAGTGATTAGTAGTTTCAGGTAAGGGTTAATGAAAAAAACCAAGAGGTGCAAAGAATCAAGGCATTCTAATCCCAAGGTTGGTACATGTACATACATGATACTATTAATGGGGCATGACTTCCACTGAAGTAAAAATCAGAACTCCCTCTAATTTGATGTGAGAGCAGGAGTACATCCAAGGAAACAATACACATTTGTTGAAGAACGTGCACTGCTCAAGTTATTTTTCCATTGCCAAGCAAATTCACACACCGTAATTTCTGGTAAATTGCCCACAAGTCCATCTCTCATATAAAAAACCAAAAAACTGTCTTTACAATTTTGTGCACCTCTTGAGCACCTAGCTGGCTAGGCTGCTGCTCCTTGCAATCCAAAACCACAACATGAATTTAAAGGGATATATATTGTTGCATCACACAAGCCAAACATTTCTTCTAACCTTTAGAGTGATTTAAAGCAGTTCATAATTAAATATGAGCATTTTGTACAAAGACAATTGCACTTTACAAAAACAAAAATCATACAACATAAATTGCTGGAGTCTGATTTACAACATGAATTATGGTTTGAAATCACATTTACAGAAGTCTGTTTTACAAAAAAGATCAGTTCCTGGGCTAGACGTCGTACTGCTGTAGTCACTCTCACCAACATCATATTCCCTTCCTTAATTAAGGTTGAGGATGGATGTTAAGAAGGGTCACTGAGGTTGAGTTTCATCTGAAGGGTGAAACGTGAACTCCACAGCTAGATGAGCAGTTTTACCACATATCATCAGTTGAGGCAGAATCCTTAAAGAAAAAAGAAGGAACCCTTTAAAGTCTGGAGCATCCACAGTTACAGTGGTTTCTGGATAATCCAGACTGAAAAGGGTAAATACTTAAATCATTTTAGGAGTCTGTTTTACCTGTCCTTTCAGAACTGGCATTTAAGAAATATCTAAAACCTACATATGCTTAAATTAATGAAGCATTAGTACCAAAGACACTTCAAAATCCAACCAAATATTTTGTAATAGTCTGACTGATTCCCAAAACAATATCCCATGGGCATTATTCAAAAGCATTCCCAGAGGAGTTAGAAAGAATACAAAAGGCATACACCTACACACTCCCATCAGAAGAGCAAGACGTGCCTCATGCCATTTGTTACTATTATCACTAACATCTTTTCTGTTTTCAGCCCTCCCTTAGGAAGATACAGTCATCAACTGACACCTCAAAATCAGATCCATTTCACTATTTAGAATTTAAGGTTAGAGAAGCGCAGTTTGGGCAACTGCAGGAAACCCTAATTTTGGATGGTAATAAAACCTCAAAGACAAAAAAAGTATATAAGAGAAAAATCTGAAGTAGAGACATAGTTTGCTCCAAACCATATGGCCACATTAGCACCAGGCAAGCAACACCTGAGTATCCCTAAAATTTTGTCCACTTCAGCTCACAGGCAACAGTGGATTTTGTGGAACTCCCACACCACTGAATGCCTAGTTGATTCCTCCTATCAGTTGAAAAAAAAAAAAATTAAGTTAAATTTGCACTAGGATTAATTCCAGTGTTTTTTGATCCATTTGACTTTGTATCATGTCTGTTTCCTTTTCTCTTGCTCACATGTTCATACTTAGCCTTCCCTAACTGCTTTATCAGCTGGGCGCGCAGGTTAACACCATGACCAAGAACTTGGACCACAACTCAGCAGGTAAAGCTACAGCTAAGCAAGCAGTACAGGCACAAGAGCAAGCTGCTTCTGTACAGCAATCTTCAGCTGTTCCAGCATTACATGCTACCTTCCCTTAGGTAATTAAGGGCCACAATGGGCTTTAGCAACATGTATGCTGGTGCTTCCACAGCTATACTTTCCTATCATTAGCATGACTGCAAGAGGTAGAAATATTACTCTTCTATAAAACCACTGCCTTTCTGATTCAACTGAAAACAGGCTAATTAAGTCTCTAGCAATGCCACACATGACAGTTTCTCAGCACTAAAGTTCTTCATCCTTCATTCAAACTTGCACAAAGAATTCATTACAAACCATAAAGAACAGTTGGCACGGACGTGTAGGACAAAAAAAAAACCTAAAACCAAACAAAACACTAAAATTACCCTTTTAAAAGTACCACCTTCAGTTTTTAACTCCAGACCAGAAGTAGCAAAGGAGTGCAATTTTACCAAGTACCAAAATGGTTGGTTGCTTCAAGTACAAGGATGAAAAATAAAAGCAGTAGTGAGTAAAGATGCAGGAGCTGAGTGTCAGCTATTCAGTACGCAAATTGCTGTACCCAAGTTGCCAACATCATCACAAGACAAAGAAGTTTGTGTATGGTACATTTGTAGAATAGGAACACATTACAGAATGTATTTTGAAGTCAAAGTATCCCCTTTCAGCCACTATTTAAGAAATTTTGTGCAAAAGATATAATGAGAACTACCAAATAAACCAGCACCCAACTGTAAAACCAACACACAGTTCTTCCCATGTGAAAGCATTTCCTGTCACATCTAAGCACATACTTAATTTTTGCCGATAGATTTTTACCTATTTAACCCCTTTATGAAGTATTTTTGATGACAGAACATTGTTTCCAGTCAGATAACAATTACAATCACTGTTCATATTTTAGAAGTTTGGGGGTTTTTTTGCCCCACTGACAGTGGATTCACATTATTCTGATCACTGACATAAAAGAATCTAAACTGTATGATTGCTGTAAGATGCTCTACGCTTAAAGCGCTTAGGCAGCCCATTTGGAAAGTTACAATATCCCTAAAGTTTAGAGTTGCAAATCTGTTTAGCCTACAAGTATAGCCTCTTTCTTCTTGTGTCTGGGGAAAAATAGAATATAGATGACTCCTTACAACACTTGTCAGCAAAGCATTCGGAAACCCAAGCAGGATTCCAATCTTGGAATTCCAAAGGACAAATAAATCAACCATAGTGGAGTTTTGAGACTATGGTCAACAGACGGCATCAGAAAATGAATACAAACCATAGTCCAAAGAGTGTAACAGGTTCTCAGTTTTGTTTCTTTGGGAAAGGGGTCTTTTACTAAGAACAAGCAATGTATTTCTTTACAAAACAGCTACAATAATTGGCCTGGACAGAAAGATAATGCAAAAGAAAGGATACTTACAGTGTCATCATTCCTGTAGGGGTTCAGTCTGTTATAAACTGCTTCAATCACACTCCGTCTAAAGCAAAACAACAACCAACCATGAGATTTTAAGGTGGTGTCTTTTTCAAAGTCAAATTCTGCAAGTGCCACTTTAATTTTGAAAGCAACTTTAAAAGGCTTTTAATTTACAGAATCCAGTTTACACTGAACAGCTACCATACCCTTTAAAACATTCAGATCCAAGAAAAGCAAGGCTAAATGCCACAAGAGAGCACAACCTGACATTCAGATGAGGTTGCAACGGTGCTTGGTGGTGCAGTGTCTCTTTGAAAATGGGTGACAAAACTTGATGGAGAATGGATGCCCTGGTCATTTGTGTGTCTGATGAACACTGCAGCATGACTTCACCTATTATGGCACAGTCAATTTCTGGATGCACAGAAATGGCATTCTGAAGTACATTTTTATTTGCATTACAGTCTGAAATGTACTTTCTATGTGTAAACTTGTAAAAATTATTTCTGAAGCAACAGTCTTTGAGAATAATATGTCCAATACTCTACTGCAATTTTTCCTCAAAAAAAGCTAAAACTGCAAACCACAGTTCTACACACCATATCTCTGACTGCAGAATTTTATCAGGTAAAAAAAATGTAAAGATTCATTCAAGCATCTTGCCAGTTTCCCCCTTTAATAAATTGCTTAGCATATTTAAGATAGTTTATAATTAACTTTGGTGTCTGGGATTCTCAAATTTTCTCATACTGATAGAAATAGTGTTAGGAAAGATATTGATAAAATAGTGATAGAAAAATTGCAAAGTGTAAGGACGCAACAGAATTTTAAAATTTTTTATTTCTTTTTTTTTTTACACAGAGTTAAAAAAGGTTTTCTTGAAAACTGACAGTCAAAAAAATCTCAAATGCAAGGATGAAGGAAGAGGAAGCCTTTGCCTTATCCAGCATATAAGGAAAGAATTTTGGAGGATGAGCAGGAAAGAGGGGATTAAACAGAGGAATTACTGACTGGCCTTGAAGAGCAATTTTCTTTCAGATCCCCTTCTGCAGAACAAAGTTGTGATGAAGTAGCAGGCTACAACTGCAATGCAAAACAAACTTCAAAGAACAACCTTTTAACTGCTTATGAATGTATGCAGAGCAATCACAAAGGAGTGCCTTAGAAGAAAAGGCAGATGACAGACTTTAGAATCCTCCACTGAAAAGACTTTAGAATCCTCCTATTCCAGAGAAGTCAGGAACTACCATGAAGCAGTGTAAACTTGCACAGTGAATCTAATGAATGGTTATAGGGTATGGAAAAAGCAGCTGAATTTAAGACAGTAAAAACAAGCAATTACAAATGAAGCACATTGCATGTATGAACTGGGAAGCATCCCTTATCTTTCAAGAAACAGGTATCCAATTCCAAATGAAGGCAGGTTTCTTGAAAAGCATTATTTTCCTTCTAAATTGTATTTCTAGCTATGCTAACATCCAATTAAATCCATACTTCTACAAACCCAGGTCAAGTTAGCATCACTAAGTCAAAAAAACACCAAGGAAGTAACTTCAGTTCCTCAAATTACCACAACCATGACGCTACTGCTAGCCAAACAAGATCAAGGAAAGAATAAAAATCAAATTGTATTCCATATTTCATCAGTAACTGACTCATCTGATACTTCAAACTACAGCAGTACATCCTAAATAGATGCTATTTTATATAAAATTGCCAGCTCTTCTTTTCTTAGTCAAACAATTAATAAAAGAGCAACTTTGTTTTGTAGAAGTCATCTTTACAGTTCATTATCATTTACTTCATGACACATCTAGAGTCTTCATGCTTTGGCATAACAACAGAAAAAAAATCACACTCCAAAGGGCTAAAAATGCAGTCTGTACCATATTTGTCCAATCAATTTTAATACAGGACAGGTTCAGGAACAGTCTTTTCAACCAAAAAGCATAAGGGTTGCCGTGCAAACAAGCTGATAAGCACATTGCTTCCTCAGAGACTCGGGATCAGTTCGACAAGCCACAAAGCATCAACACTGAAGGACAAAGTCAACCTATATAAAGCCGCAAATTTAACTCTCCACTTTTCTATCTGGCTTTCAGATTTGCCACAAGCAGACAGATACAAAAGCAAACTTTTAATAACAACATTGCTTCAGCTACAGATGAGAAAAGAAAGCTGCAAGCAAAACATCATATGCATTTGATTCGTTGAAGCAGAACTATACATCCAAGTAAGTTTTAACATCAGTAGCACCCGGAACACCCAATTAAAATACCATCC
>VWZE01018361.1:257622-279423 GCA_013396675.1 Eubucco bourcierii
CCCCCCCCCCCCCCCCCACCACCCCCCCCCCCCCACCCCCCCCCCCCCAAAAAAACCAGCCTCAGACTCAGGCCACTCTTAAAAAAAAAACAACAAAAAACAACACACCACCAACCTCTGTCCTTCCCAAAACTACAGTTTGGCATTTAATGTTAATAGCGATTCATACTTAACTCTGCTTTAGTGCTTGTCCTTTTCAATCAGAACTAAGACTGTAAAACAGATTACCACCTTTTGTCCTGCACCCTTCTTCCCTCCCCCCACTTTTAAGAGTGGCCTTACAGTTCAGTTTCAATTTAAATCAAAAACCACATTTACACTGATAATAACTCACTTGCTTGCCAATTCACCTCCCGGCGGGAGGTTTGGGATGCTCTCAGTTGCTAACGTACGCATCACGTGGACTAAGTCTGGGACTCCTTCACCCTGCTTCTTTATGATCTCTGGGAATCAGAAGTACTTTTTTTGTAAATGCAGTCCAAATTTAACTTTAAAAGATTGAAACACTCAGTTTTATAAAAAGGCAGCTTAACTTCTGTTAAAATACATTGTAAAAAGAGATGACAGAACATATTCAACATGGCAATTTGGTTCTGTAAGAAAAAGAACCTGATTTGACAACGATATTCTGCTAGCTGTTAACATGCACATTGGTTCTAAAAATACGCAGCTACCTCATAGAAGTGGGGGAAAAAAATGTAATGGCTCTCCTGATAAACATAGATAATAGCAGATGTAATATCTTCCCAACAAAATGCCCTGGGCATGAGGCAGATATTAACATCAGCTTTAGCACTGCAGTAGAAGATAAAATATTACTGCCATCATAGAACACATCATATTTTCAAGAAACAAAAGGTTAGACATAATAAAAATAATTCTTGTGGTTGTATGTCTGTTAGCCAATACTTGTACCTCACAGCATCACAGCAACATGCATGTTTTAAGAACTATTACATACAAATTAAAAGCCAGGGACATCACAGCTAAGAGACAGTTCCATCCTCAGCTCACTTAGGGAATATGTGAATATTGGGCAGTTACTTAAAGCTAATCCACTTCAACAACTGTCTGAAGAGAATCTTTAACTGTAGCCTCAGTCACGTATGCTAAGAAATTAAATCCTCAGCTTTAGTCTTAGGTCTGGTTTTGGTTTTATTCCAAGTCATAAAAGCACAATTTTATTTCAAGTCAAGAGATTTCAGATCATACTACCTATGAAGAGTCATTCTTTAAACAGGAATTTTAGGAAATGTAAAGAACAAGCACATTTTAAAAATATATCTCATCAGTTTCTTCGTAAAGATGAGCTCATAGAAATTTTAAGAGATATGAATTACTTAGACCTGGGGCTGTTGATCTGAAAACAAGTACTGCAGGACACATACAATAAGATGTACATGCATGCATATATATATATATATATATATACACACATACATGCACATATGTACCCAAGCTATTCTTTGTGTAATAAAGCATTTACAGCTGGAAGAGTAGTTGGAATTCATCAATATCACTTTCGAAAAATGCTCTAGCAGTCAGTTTTTGCCCTAAACATTACCTCCAGAAGAGCATACACCAAGTTTCCATATGTTAGATAAGGCATATTAAAGGCTTTTAAAACACAGCATGTATTCAGTCCTTTTTAGTTTAAAACAAAACCCCCAAAAGACAAACACAATTGTGAATTATTTTTTGTGCATAACAGTTTTTCAGAGCTGTCTGTGTTTAGAAAAAACATCAGCTCTATTCTGCAGTCAGGCTGTGTAAATTATTTGCAAGGTACAGTAGTCCTCAACCAGCATCAAACTCTGAAACACAAAGTTTCAGGCCTTCAAATCCTGTATTTTGAGTATGACATCACACACCACAGACACCTCAAAAACCTGCCACTTCCTCAAATTCTAATGCCAAAATTTGCATTACCACCTAGTACTTAGTAAATGAATAATCTAACACTCTTAAATCTGAATAAGAAGCAAAGATCTCAGATTTGGTTTGCCAAGTTCCTTTATTGTGCATTTTTGAACATCTAGTATATTCTACATTGTGCTAGTGCTAAAGTTCTGCTATACAAAAATAAGGAATTTAGAGTTTACCTATACTACACAGTTTCACAACCTGTAACTGCAGTACATGTAACATACAGTCTCCACTAAATGAATACATTTATATTTTGGTAAAACTATAGATACAGACTGAATGAACACTGAAGACACAACAAATGGAGTCGGTCTGCTAGCTGTGTTTAATTTATTTGAATTATCTTCTTTCAACACATCTTACAACCTTCCCCCAGTCTTTACTTTTAAACCTTCTACATAGTTTCATGGTACCTCATGAGTACTGGGAAAAAAAAGTACTTAACCGCCCTAAAATAAAGGATTCAAAACATATCTGCCCATTCATATTCTGAATGGGAATTCCACAGAAAGTTTAAGAAAAAGCCAGAGTTTTGACTTTGTGAAAAATATAGGAACATAAACAGCTAACTTAAAATTATTTATGTTGACATAGATAGAAATATTGCAAGTGTTATCTACTACGGAATGTTTTTGTGTTTAAAAAAAAGAAAACAGGAAAAATGCTTAGACAAGTCTGTTCTTAGAGTAAACACATCAGTTACACATATTAGTGCAAATAATACATTTTGGAACAACTGATTACTTCCACCATGAAGTTCACATGGTGTTTTAGGAGTAACACTAATTTATCACATGTAATGGCACAAAGATGCTTCTCCAAACTTGCTGCTAATTCTATTTTTGTTGAAGCTACAAATCTGGACCACAAATACAGTAGAATTAGTAAAATGATAGGCCTAGGTGGTGTGGTAATGAGAAAACATTGTGGGTTTAAAAATCTGACTTGCCTCTCCATATTCAAGATGATGATCAGTAGTAAGCCCTATTCAGTCCTAAATTTCTCCTAATTGTTAACAGTATAAAGATATATTCTGGGTTGAGGAAATAAAAATACAACCAGAAAAAATGCACATTAGTAAGCATCAAATCACATTACTTCTTGGACTGGACTGAGTACTGAAATACATAAGAACACAAAATATGCGTTTCCACCAAATTTCTATTTTAATGAATTTTAAAATTGTATTGCCAATTAGTAAGATCATTCTAAAATACTCTTTAGATCTTCTAGTTCCTTCAGCTGAAGATTAGACTTAAGTTAAGCACTGGCATTCTTCAAAGTGTCCTAGGATAACAGCAAGATCACCCACAGTAGTGTTCAAAGTTTTAAGATTCTGTGGCAGTCTTGCCTTCCTAGCCAACGTTGCAGGAAATGGTTTAACTGCACAAGAATTGAGTTAAATACAGCAGTTAATCAACTCCTGTTCTAGAAGTTCTGCTTTAGTTCAGCCTCTCGACCTCCCTCATGAGTTAAGATCTAAAAGGTCAGCACTGCACAGCCAAATACTACACACAGCTGATACAAATGACTGCTGAGTTTAATAGTGTTTACTACATATTATTTAAATAGTATCTTTGTGCAACAATTGACAAATATTAAGGACAACTTACAAAAGCAAAGACCCCTGAGGGGAAGTACAATGTGTTTCCTTAAGTTGTTCACACATCATCCCATTAAAGTGCTTTATAACTAGGTATAGAATCCTTCTGCTTCTATGCAACTATCACACTGTTCACTGCTGAAATTTTGCATTTGCATCAACGTAAAGCACTGGTAGCCAAATTCATTGTATGTACCATAATTACAGGCAGATCCAGTGTTTAGATTCTTTATTTGCAAAGAGAATTGTCTCTACAGAAATTTCAGCTTTCCTCATTCCAGAATCCCCAGAGTACAGTGAGGCCAGTTGAAGATGCAGCCTTAGCTTGAACATATGTTCTTACTCCAGGTCATGTGTGCATCTGTACTCTTGACAAAATATCTAAGGTATGACGGTAACACTTGCTCAAATTAGGGGAGTTTGTATGCTGTAAATTAAAGTGTGAATTTACAGCATCCTTGCTCTTCACCAGTTCTGTGAGTGGGCATGCATAGTAAGCTCTGCATATGCCTGATGCCAAACTGCTCACTGCTTTGAAATGGAGAAAGCCATCTGACACTTAACTCATACAGTATTACTATGCACGTGGATATTCCTGCTACGCTGTCAAAAAGATTCACACTATTGCTCACTGTGCACCACTTTCTCCCATTAGGCAAGTTTGAAAAACACACAAATGTCTGTCTTGACATTTGTTCGGGGCAGATGTAGATCGCCTTCTGAATGAGGCCTTTGAAAAAGGTGGTACCTCCTGAAGGAGCACCTACACAGTGCTTTAAAATTGCAGATTAATTTGTGTGAACTCAGAATTCCCATGTAGGCAAGTTCTCTCTGAAGTTTAAGGCTGCATTCTGTTATCTTCATGCAACTTGAGGGAAAAGTGCACAATATATTCTCTTACTAGTAACTGATACCATACCAAAGAGTTTCTTGTATGCTACTAAGGATTCTTGGAGTATGTACACATAACCAGACTTGTAACAGATAGGTCTAGAGGAGTCCACTTCAAAATCAGACTTAACCTATGCAGATAATGCATACAGCATGTCTTACTGTTCCAGAAACAAACTCCCAGCTGTGGCCATTTTTAAATACCAAAAGGCACTATAAATCCAGTTTTAATAAGAAATCTTGTAAATTATATTGATTTCAAATACCATGTTTAGTTAAGTGACCCAAAATGCCTTGTAGGAGATACAAATTTAAAGCAAAAATTTTGAGATTGATGTCACAGTGAGATGAGTTCCCAACTATTGCTAATCATGAATTCTTGAAGATTAGCTTTGACAGATTTCTGATGTACTTTCAAATAAGTAAACATGTTAGCAGATGCCTTAAACATGACAGTAATCAAGATGTAACCCTATCATAACTGGACAGTAAGAAATTATGGCTAATTTGTAGATACTATATGGGAAAACAGCACACAAATTACCATCTTCATTTTGCAAGATATTCTAATTATTTAGTTTACCTCTATAACAGGAACTAATATTTACTGGTCAGAAGTTAGCTCTGTCACGGACACACGAAGACAACTGAGAACAAATTATTTCTCTGCTATCCCAAATAATTTTCAGGCACTTTTACAGCAGAATTTTTTCAGGACATACAGTAGGCCTCTATGAGTGCCTTTTTCCAGAGATGTACATTAGATGACCAATGGCACTTGAAGGTATATTAAAAAGCCTGTACGTGTTAAGAGTTTAGTAGTTATTTTAAGGGGAAGGGGGCCAAGGGGTCTGTTTAGAAACAAAGTTACTTATTTTTTTTTAAATGATCCACCTTCTACTCTGCTTTCCAGGTACTTGTCCAACTCTGCCTCTCTTTTCACCGCCTCTGGCGATACCTTTGGTGCATTCGGAAAACAGATCAATATCACACTCATGTTGTCTCGACTTCCCTGGTGGAAAAGAAAAAATTATTTGAGAATGCATACACACCAGGCTAAACACACATCAAAGAATCTTACACACACACACAGAAAAAACTCTTAAGTCACAAACTACTAAAACTGTATTCTAATACTACAGGTTAACACTATCATTTATATTAATTTCCCCCCACCCTCATACATTGCTCCAGAAGTCTGCCCATTCATTCAGTACCTAAGTCACTTTGTTCTTTCCTCTTTTATGGCCTGAAGACTACGCTGAGGCAATTACAGACAGCCCATTGTCTTTTAAAACACGACATTAACTAATGAGTGATGTTAATTACAAAGTTGTGTCCTATCTTGTTCTAAGTACTATCCAATCATTTTGGGAAAACAGCTGAATACCAGATGGGTAGACAAAACCACTAGTGCTTAAAAGCACTATGCAGGAGGTGCTGAATTCAGACAGGGTTCCCACCTAAAATCACAGTTATTTGGTTTTTCACCCCCCTCATTTTAAAAACAAGAAAAATTACAAGTGAGAGGATCTGTTAAAAGACCAGCTGGAAGGAGCCCAGCCTTTACAAAAGCATTATTTGAAATGGAAACATTTAGAGCTCTAACTAAACTGAACCCTAATTCTTGAATGCATTAAAATACAAACACATTCTGTTCATGAAAAGTATCTGGTTAATTTACTTTCAATACCCCTCTGAAGGTTCATCCATATGCTTCACTTTTAACACCAATTAAATTCACTGAAGTCACCAAGAACAGTGTTTAAAACAAGTGTATATGGATGTAGGAGGTGTTCACAGTTGGCTACTGCAAAGTTTATAGCATCCATAAGCCCCTGTTCTTTCCCTAGTATTTGTTTTCAGGATTACCAGGCAAAATTTGTTAACAAAAATATGTATTCTCAATCTGTTAAGAGTGCTGGGAAGCCATTATATTCTCCCCAAAGGAAAAACTATTTTGTTATCCATGCAAGGAGAGCAGAGATTCTGTCTTGCCTCTGTAACCTATAAAATGTTGGATTTTTTACATTATGACTTATAGTTTACCTTGGAAAATTTAAGTGTCAAGCTATAAAACTCACTACTTCAAATCTCTGTACCATCCTGTAATTTATTAATATACACAGCAGAAGTAGACAAAATGACACAGATCTGTTAAACAGAATTTCCATGTTTTTCTACTTGAGCTTGTTTCAGAGCTGTATCACACAACACTGAATAAGAAAAGCAAAAATTAAACCAGAATAAAAACTAACTTAGCAAGTCAGATCTTCATACAGTCAAGAAGAAATATTAAATTGCAAAATATGAAGTCAAGGTTCATTCATTCTGAATTTGCACTGGTGTAATTATGACAGTAACGTTACTACTGTATGCCCAACAAAGCAGGGGAAGGATAGTAAGGTAAACAATAGTCTCTAGCCTGATTAAGTCTTAAGGTTGTGTGAAGTATGTTGCCAAACAGAAAAGGACATCTATTGGTTTTGGCTCACACATGAATTCCCATCAAATTCTAGTTTCCCAGTCATCACAACATATCTGCACATGATTTTAAGCTCTTCATTTAACCAAAATCACTCAGAGAGCCGTACTTTTCTGTTCTATCTTCATTCCCCCTCTATCACTGTTTCTGTGGGAATGGTGGCAATTACTGTCAAAGTCACGTTAACGCAAACCATTGGGTACTTATAGACCAGAATCTTAACTTGTTCATAAACTTATAACTGTAGTGGTAACACAGTAAACTTCTTCTCTTAAGTCTGGCTACCTTGTACAAGCAGGTGTCAACTATCTCATTGCAAACTTTCTCAAGGTCATCAGTGACTTCAAGTCTGGATCTTACAAAGTCACACAGCTCTTCATTGCCCATAACATCCCAGATACCATCGCAAGCCAGTATGATGAACTGATCATCTTCTTCTGATCTCTCAATTTCATAAACTTCAGGCTCAGGTGAGACTAGCTGTTCTGTAGGACCTTTCCCATGGACACATTTGTAATCAAAGTCCCCAAGTGCTCTTGAAACAGCAAGAGAGCCATTCACACGCTGAATCATTACAGAGCCACCTGCATTTTGTATACGCTCTTTCTCCAGTGGATTACTTGGTTTGTGATCCTGTGTGAAGAAATGAACCTTTCTGTTTCTACAAAGTAAACCTCTTGAGTCTCCACAGTTGATGAAGTATGTATGTTGGGGAGAAATCATGACACCCACAGCTGTTGACCCACTTCTGTCTGCACCGTGTTTCTTCTCAGAAATGACTCTCATGTGTTCATCAATTTGCAGAAAACCTGTTCTGATGCCACTCTTTACACTTTCCACAGATGGTGGTCCATCTGGCCCTTTAAAATCCTGGTTGCTCGTGATGTGATCTAATAAATGCTCACAGCAGTACTTGGCAACCTGTGATCCAGCGTGCCCATCATATACAGCAAAAAATGACCATCCATCAAGTCCATTTGGCAAACCAATCACGGCCGTATGTGCATCCTCCATTTCAACTCGCCAACCTTGCATGCTACTGAGGCCATAACGAAGCCCATTCCCTTGGCCCTGGGCATTATGTTTCTCCATCTTTGGCTTGTCTAAAAATGCTCCCATGATGACTTTCCTTCAGTTCTAAAAGGGGGAAAAAAAAAAAGTATTATTAAGAAATTTCTTAAATATGTCCTGTTTAAGCATGCTATTGGAAACTACTGAATAATAGCTCAAGTAATGTTAAGGTGACAAAAAGACACAGATGTAAAGCTGATTTTTCCGTTTGCATTGCTGTCATTTAATTTAAACAAGGACACTGCTACAAGCTGAACTGCACTTCTCATATTTTCGTCAGTATTTTAATGTGTTTTGGTTGAAGAACTTGTATTCCACTATCATTCATGGTTCTGACAAAAGCCTTTAGCATAAACACATCTGAAATTAGTTTGAAAGAGGACTTGTTAACTGGCACATAGCTGAAAAGCTGTGTTCCCTGTGATTACTGCAACACTAAGACAACTCAGTGTTTCCAGGATAGTGGCATTCCCTAGATCGCTACCTGTCAGCCATGAAGTCCTGCTCAGTCCCTGCTTTTCCAATAGTGATGAAGAAAAAAAGCGAACTGATTAGGTTTTCTTTTTGGGAGAAGGAAGTTTGGGGGTTTTGTTTCATTGTGGTATTTTGTTTCTAACAAAGTGATCTGAGTGATCAGGATGATGCCAGAGCCTGAAAAAAAGGAAGAGGCAACTCTGGGTAACTAGGAGCAGGCCTCAGAAGGAACAGAGCAGCTGTCCCTTTAGGCAGCAGCAAGTCATTAGTTTGGCTCAGCTATCTTGCAAAACCTCATCCTTAGATTTTCAGTTAAATTACACAGCAAGCTTCTCATAAGTCTGTGCTGCAGATTTACTTGAAACCCTAATGTATTCATGCGTCACTGAAAGACAACTGCCCCTGACGAGACTGCAGAAATGTTTGGAAATAAAATCACATATTGTAAGCTCATGCTTCCTTATTCAAGCCAGACCAAGATACCACACACCCTAACCTCCCCTCCACCTCCCATCGGCAGGAGATGATGCAGCAAATATTCATCCTTAAGTATAAAACAATCGTATTTGCAGGCAGCATAAACCAACTGGTTTATCTTCGTGGCTTTCACACCCTAAACATCTAACCCACCCTTCTAATCCATGTCAGTTTATTTATGCATTCACTATTAAAAAAAAAGTAGTAAAAAAACCCAACTCACCACCACCAAAAAACAACACCAACCCACACACACAAAATAGGTCACACATTTTACATACTTGCAAATTCTGCCCTGGGAAGCACTGAAGAGCATGCAAATCACTGTTATACAATACAAGGCAATGGAACAAGACTACAAGCTCTTATGTGCTGAAGACAGTGGACAAAAATGAAGCATGAGAAGAGACTGAACAGATTTTACCTGAGGCTCCAACTAAGCAGCTGCACTGGCAGAAAAGTTTCTAAGTTTAGAAGGTTTTTCTCCTCTATGTAGAATATATGTGATCAGTTTTCCAAGTGATAACATGTTTTTACTGTAATACAGCTCCAGCTAGAAGTGACAGGATATATCCAAATCTTTATCACATTGTCTCAGTCACTATAGACCTTTCTAAAACACTTGTATGTGTCAGAATAAACAGCCAAGAAATGTTTGTATTTGATCTCACCACAACAGGGATTTAAATGTGAAGCACAGAGAGTGGATATACACTCTTTGGTTGATGTGCATTGTTAACAACAACAAAAGTCACACATACTTCAGCTGTGCGGAGAGTTGTCAACAGCAGTACACCTCTGCTTCCTCTCACTCCAATCCCTGTTCTTTAGTTCTGTCTCCAGTGAACACAAAATATTCATGTCCACACAAACGGTAACTAGCCAACAAAATAAAGTGTGCACTGGTCTTGTACTCATAGCACATGCATGAGGTTCACATTACTGCAGTTGCTAGGAAAAAAAAAAACTTAAGACTTTATCTTTGCATGCAACTCTACTGAAGTCAGTGATCAAAATAATTACAGAATACTAACATAAACCAAAATCAAATGGAGAAGTATTACACAGAATTAGACTTTTTATTCATTCCATGACAGCAGAGGAATTCAAACTAATGCATAACACCTTCTTACTGTTGAAGAAATAAGACAGAAAATGCAGATATTAAATTGCTTCCCCTTAACAGTGTGTTCAAATCAAATCAGAAAAGCATTAAGAACAGTATACAGTTAAAGTGACAAGGCACTGTTGAATTCAGAATAAAAATGGCAGTTTTCCTTCTAATCTCTCACATTACTAGGTATACAATATCCAGACACCTGTGCTTAGTAAGCTGCTTGTGTGTCTCAGTTGTTTCTCATGTAAACCACAATTAAAAATACAGACAGGTTGTGTGCAGTTCTAGCAACTCATACAGAACTGCTAGCACACTTCAAAACTGTAAAGAGGCCACTTCATATTGAAAACCCCTTCCCAGAAGGTAACTTTAAAACTGTTGCTAGTCTAAATAAAGCCCTCTAGGTGTGATGCTGATGCATCAGGCATGTGAACTACCCCCATAGATGTAAATACAACCAGACAGAAGGATAACCATAACGTGGTCATGTTAACTTCTACTTAGGAAATTATTCACATCCCATAGCATAAAGTAGTCACCTTCTGAAAACTGCAGTAACAGTCTGCAGATACCTTCCTTCTAATGCTCTAGCTAAACCATACTTCCATCAGAACATTGAGTTTCAACCCATAGGAAAGCCAGCCAATGTTTCAAAATCCTCTTTGTGTCTGAAGCAAAGGGCATAGTTTACTTGTGGAAAGGATGAACATGCCAAGCCTTCAGTTTTTCTAGGATTTAAATTCTTATTCTGAAAAACCTAATATCACCAGTCTATGAATTCTTATGAACTGGAGCCTGTTACTTCTCCCCACACTTCCTTGCATGTGGCTAAACCCTGAAAATTTTAAAGTCTTAGCAATAAAAAGAAAAAAAAAAAATCTTAGTTCTAAAAGCTACACACACAAAAAGCCTGACATTAAGAAAGCTGTGCCTTTTTCCTCCTAAAAATATCTTTCAGACCGTTTTTAGTGTCCATATCTACAGAAACATCTTTTACATGTCAGTGTCTACTTAAATCACTAGTATGTTCTTCATTCTTTCAGGAGGTGGTTTGTGCAGTATCCTGAATAAATTGAAATGACACCTTTAGCTAAGCATGTAACTCTGTACACAAATCAGACTGACCTATAGCAGTGCAGACACCAACTTTATGTAACACTACTGAGAGAAGTCCGATCCCAGAACAGTCTCCATGCACGCTGTGCAATAAAGGAAGAGATTCTGAACAGTTTAACTTAGTCCTCTCTTATTTCTTTGGTCATCTTCCTAAAAGGGAGTCCTCATCCTACAATCCTCATTCTCCAAATAATTTTGTTACCCTTCCCCTTGTCCTTAACTTAGCCATGAGTTTCTGCAGTCATGTTAGGAAACTGCAGTCTCATTGCAGGAGACTACATCAGTCCTCTACTCTGGAAGTCTCAACTTTCAGGATGTTTGAACAATGCACAGACATATTAAAGGAGACAAACATTCCTCCCATTCCTATTAAAGCCAAACTAAGAGAAAATGAACTCTCATCATGAAGCTCTGCGGCAAATGTACAGCACTCACTGATGTTTTTCTTAAAGAAGGACCATTATGAACGATCTGATAGCAGCAGTGCCCTGTAAAAAGATGACAATTGCAACATTTTCTTCAGACATGGCAACATCATCTGACATTGCAACTACCACATTTAGTTAAGTAAAATTCATTTTTAACCCAAGATGATTCTTGGTTCACCATCTCTGTAACAGTGACTTCCATTAATTTCAAACATGCAGGGGACACATCTAAGTATCTCTGGGGGATATTTAAACCCTGACTTCTGAAATAGCAATTTTATGGAGGTCAAACTGAAGGACAGGCTCTACAGCAACTGCACATAAAACTAAAGTTGCACTCTGCAGAAAAGCAAGAATACTGTACAGGTCCTAGGAGGGGGGGTTTAAAAAAAAAAAAATCAAGACAAGCACTGAGATCTTGGATAAAATACAAGAGTGTCGAAATTCAAAGGACTGCAGCATTAGAAACAAAACTGAAATAATGAATGGAGCATGCTAAAGAGTCAGTAGCTAAACTCCTTGAAAATAAACGCAACTGGAGAACAGAGGGGCAAAGAAAAGCAGGGTAATTAGTATACTGGACCATGGAGAACCATGGACAACCACAGATACATCACTGGAATGCATGAAATCTCTTTGCCCCTTCATTTGTCCCTCAAATTGTGCTATCCAGACAGCAAAGCTATACTGTCTTCTGATACACATGAAGAAATTTTTTTTCTGTTTTGTTATTTGCTAAATTCATTTGCTTGAAGGTTCAAATAAAATCAAGTCTTAAATTGTTCACAAAGGACAGTTCATACAACTTGCATTTCCAAGGAATTCACACAAGGATTTAATCTTCCTGTCAAGAAAACCAACCACCCCCACCTGAAACTTGGACTTTAACAGTATGTAGTTTGATAATCCTTTTAAAACAATGTCCGAGTTGTGTTCCTTGCACTAGGATAAGCTGCTTATACAAACCACACTGAAGTCACAGGCACTAGTTCGAACTAAGCTGAGAAATATCCCCTATACTCCACTTCCCTGAAACAATTCTCCAAGTGACATTATGCCCTGTGTGTTGTAACAAGCACCATAAAGATTGCAACCTTTACTTGAACTACAGGACACAAAGCAAGACACCAAATTACACAGACTGTTACTGAATGGAAAAAGGGCATCTGATTACTTCAACTTGAGCCTGATCCATGGAATTTTACCCTTGTCTTAAACAGGCTCGAAGCAGTAACCAGTCAGCATCTAATTGTGCAAATGCAGTAATATCTTCAGAAATTAATACCTACTGAGTGAAAAACTGATAGTATATACTAGGGTACCCCAATGCAATTAATATTGACAAATAACATGTCAGAGATCATCCCAGGGACTGGAAGAATGAGTAAAATAAAACAGAGCATGCAGAGGAGGAGACAATTACACCATCGTCATGGGCTGAATGAAGTCACGAAAAACCTTTTTGCCAATGAAACTATTTAAAAGCTATTGGAGGCTATACAACTCAGTTCTGACACTCATGGTTCAGTGGCATCTAAGCCACTGAAAACTGCAGTTGATGTTTCTGAATGTGGACTTTCAAAAAGAGAAATGTGGTCAGCTAGATGTGAACTGTCTATGCAAAAAGTAAAAGAAATAAAGAAATGAGGCCAGTTTAAGGAAGGAGGACTAACATGCAGTTTCACCACTGGAATACTTACTCTTGGAGATGCAACTGTCACCTGTGTTGCATTTCAGTAAGACAATTAACAGAAGAATGTAAAAAAATCAACTATCCATACATGTAAAAGTTTCTAACATTATCAATTTGCTTAGGACAGTTGTAGGAGCTATGACATGGCAGAAGAGGGGAACAAGAAAAGGTAAACAGCTGAAACATTAAAGGAAGTACAGAGAAATACCAAAGCTTTTTAAGAGATAGGTCTTCAGACATCCAAGAACATCTATACATGGACAGAATTAAGTGACAGGGCAAAAAAACCCTGAAGGTAAACAAGTTGGTGACTGTGTGTACAAGTATGAACTGCTTCAACCTTTCTGTGCATGCTCTTCCTTTCTCCCTGTAACTAATACACAGCAGTGATGATGATTAACAACTTCGTATCACAGTAGAAAGCACTAAATCACTGCATCTTCTCATACAGATAGCTATGAACTCTGATCTCTTAGTAGCTGGTCCACAGCCACTAATAGTTCATTTTGTGAGTTGTTTTCGTTTTTAAACATTACTTCTGCTTAAAATTACTACTACTTAAAACGACTTCTTGCTAGGAGCTGACAGCCTTTCTGAATGCCCCCCATACTACAATGGCAAAATATTTTATCTTGCTTGTTTTCTTGTGTCAATTTCTTTTTCATGAGTGTATACGGCACAGTAGGTAGTATTTAGGAGAGGACTGTTAAAGCCTCAAAGTCTTCTGGAAGTCTAACTTAAATTCTAACATCCTCCTGCCAACATTTCACTTTTGTTAAAATGACTTTTTCTGCTCCTATTTACCTTTTCTACAGAAAACTAAGCCTCCTGCAAGGTTAAACTAGGAGCTTCTCCTCTCAATATAAATACACACTGGTTGTGGTTCAAACTCTCTCCAAAGGAGATATACGTAACCCGATATTTGAAGAAGCAAGCCCTGGACACTGGGAAAGGTAATTCACCTCTCTAACAAACTGTTCCTACAGGAATCTGAAAGATGTTGATGTAATTCAAGGTTTCTTTATGGAGTTGTTTTCATTTTCTTCTATGGTTTGTTATTGAAGAAAATAACTTCTTTCCAGAAGCACTAGAACCACTGTTGTGTACTGAAAAATCACTATGCTGATTTTGAGAGGATACATAACCTGCATCCACAAGTACCTGTCACTCATGAGGATCCTAACATGACTGGCATCCTCAGAACACAGTTAAGGTACTACTTCTTTGTCCAGACAGAATTCTTGCTTCTTTCTAAATATCTGTACCACAGATTAGAGGCAGGAAAGCATAAGAAACAAGAAACCAACGATAGGCAGCAGTGCCCAAGTATAAGCAGTTGGATCACTACAAATACCTGTATAGACAACCAAAACAGCACTAACAAGTACTATGAAAATCAATGAGGTAACTACATAAATTCATATGCTGCTGTCTGAATAGTATGAGAATCAAAGAGACAAGACCTTTGCTTGAGAGCATTAATAAGCAGAAAACATGTCCAAGCTGGTGATTAGTTCAGCACCTTTCTGGTTATACTTCATTTTCCAAAGACTTCTTACTTAGAAGTGTTGGAAGATAAACAAAAGACCTTCATTTCAGACCCAGAGAGTAGACAATCACTTTGTTAACAGCACACAAACTCTTGCAGACTCAAGCCAAAATTCAAAACCTTATTGAAGCAAGCACTGTAAAAAGGAACTGGAAGATCCAAGGAAGTTGCAGTCTGTAGAGGCAGAAGGGAGGAAACAAAAGGCCTTGCTTCATTTTACAAAACGATGAGATGCAGTAAGATTCTCTTTTTTTTTTTTTAAAAAGAGCAAGGCAAACAAGTGAAAATAAGAATTCCAACCGAAATGTTCACATCAGAAAGAGTATACAGTACAATGCAACTACTCCATCAGAGCTAGACACGGCAATGCAGTTTCACCAGAAACACGGGCAAAAAGTAAACTGAAAACGGTAAAAAAAGGGAGATACAGTAGTCATAAAAAGGCATTGTAACGTATTGCAGTATTTCTAATAAGTAAGAGTGCTCTGCTACTGTCATCTATTACCATAAATTTTTACCTCATTCCTAGACATCATGAGCCTAACTGATAAGCCACTGGAAGTCCAAGAATTGAACAGATTTGAACACATTAAATGATACAAGCAATAGCTAAACCACCCCATTTTTAATTTTTTTTTTCAATCTCCCATTTACAGCTTGAAGCCTCAGCATCTTCAGTCACTGCCAGTACCATCAAACAATACCTGCCATAAAGAAAAAAAGAGTTGAAGATTCAGAGAGGAATATATTCTTGAATTCTTTATTCCACACTGTTACTCTGGTGTCAGAGAAACGAAACAAAAACAAAACACCAAAAACAACCAACCAACCAACTCCACAACCAACACCCTAAAAAGAAAAAAACCCCCACACACCCCCACACATCTGCTTTTTTATCCAGTTTAAATCTATTTAGAAAAATCAAGAGACAATTGGATTCCCAGTCCATTCTGACACTGCCAAGAAGAGGAAGTGTTGGGTAAAAAGCCTCCAAATCAGAATGACTTAAGACTGACCAGGCTTGTTCAGGTTCCTCAAAAGCCACCAGAGTGGCTAATGACTATTTGTCTGTCACTGTTTGAGATGAAGTGTTAGGATAAAGTAGGAAAAAGATGCTGTGTGTAACAAAGTCCCAATGGTACTGTTCACTGAAACTCCAAAACCAAAGGGAGGCTTGAATAACAGTAATGTGAAAAACAACAGGACTGTAAGTGTATTAATTGGACCATTCCTGAAATGTGGCAAAAAAAGACAGACACACTTTCTTTTTTGTATCTGTGGTGAAGTTCAGGAAACTGTCACTTTTTTTACACCTAAAATAATTTCGTATTGTCATCTGCAGTAATGTGTATGAATTCCTACAGAATCCCACCACCTTTCTGTCATACTGTTTCAATGATAACCACACCACAAACACCTTATAATCTTAAATTAATACAGTCTTACATACCTGAAGGAAAATTGTACACATGGAATTATGACACTATCATCCCTAACTTTTAGTCTTTGTACTCTTAAAAAAAAATTATTTAAAGTTTTCAAATTTTGGATCTTCCTAATTTCAATACTAAATAAATCACCTCTTTCAGATCTGTCCTACAAGTGATTTATTATTCAGTAAGTAAGTATAAAATCCAAGTGAAAATAAAGTTTATACAGATAGTGCTCCGAAGCAGAAAAAAAAATAAACTATTCAAGGGAGAAAAGAAAAAAAAAAATAAAAATCAACCAGTAAGCATGCACTCAATTTAAAGATGATATTTGTATGAAGGTCAAACATTTCCTGTTTAGTAAAGCATTCAATACTAAGATATAATTCAAGTAAGATACATAAGCAATATTCCAGACTCTTCATTTTACATGAAAATATTTGTGGAGTTCTAACCTCAGCAAAACTACACTGTTTTGGTCAGGATACAGGAAAAGCTGTATACAGGAGACTTAAAACCTGATGACTACACGTGGCAACAAAACAGGAATAAAATAGGAAATGTTTCTGAAGCATACAGCTGTAACCTGGCTTTGCTTGCAAGGAAATGACATCAAAACAGTGCCAGAAGCACATTAAGACCTGGAAGTCAAATCCTCAAAGCTTAGGAAAAGCTTAAGTTTGTTCATTTGTACACACACAGAGCTTTTATTTACAAAGCCACTTTGCCCTCACATCCCCAGCATTCCTATCTCATTAAAAGAACAAGGAGAAAGATATAGCGATAAAGCAGATTTTTTTCCCCCTCCTAAACATACATGCAAATGCTTAAAAAAAAAAAAAAAAAAAGAAAGAAAAAACCTCTGTTCTTCTATTCTTTTAAACAAACAAACAAACTTTCAGGACATAAGTCTTTCCTCTGAGGGTCACACTGATGACCAAGATAATTTCTATCACTATCAGTGACAGATCAGATTTGTCCAAGACATTTGTCTGTGATGAACAAGGCAGTAAGGTGTCATCCTTAGCCAAAGTGACTTCACTGCAGTTCTAACACTGCAACTCTGGTCACAAAACGAGAACATTATTGAATTCACCTGTTGTTCACAATATAACTAGTGCTAATGCCATCATTTCCTATCTGCCAGAGCCTCATTATACAGCCTCAGAATAGTTCTTTCAGAGAGAGAAGCAGTACCAGGTTAAGAAGGGTCTACACTTACTATGACTGGGGGAAACAAAATAATTTATTGATAGAAACAGATTCTTTCTGTATGGAATGTTCCCATAGTTTAGTGTTAACTTGCCCACATTTTTCTGCATTCTACACCTCTTTCCAAAGATTGAATTTTACTTAGATGGCTGGAGAATTCCTTAAATTCATCTCCAAACACAAATAGCTTAGGTACAGTTTAGACTGTTCTTGTGGTTCCTGCATTTTAGGGTATTTAAGTAAAAAATACAACTCAATTTTATGCACAAATAGCTATGACATATGGGCAAGAAGAACACAGACTACCATTCCAATTCCAGATCAGAAGTACAGTTGGCAGTTAAAATGAATTGTATGCATAGGTACAGAAAATCCTTCAAGTTACATCTAAGACCCAAACATGAAAGCATATTTCATCCTCTAGGTCACAATCCAGCAAGGTATTTAAGCATGAGAGCAACATCATACATATGATTGGTCCCACATAATTCAGTTGCATGTGGCACATTAGTGTAAGCACATTTACGTACTTTGCTTTATTTAAACAGCAGTTATCAGAAGATAAGGTTTAAAACTATTATCTTGGAAGACTTCAGAGGTCTTTTTAACCTATTATAACATTCTTACCTGAACTGAGAACTAAGATGTCAGCAACAAAGAAGCCAATGTACTTTCTTCTGCCATGTGTAAAACCTAAGTGTCTCTCTACCTTTCAATATTGAAACCTGGTTAGGCAGTTTTGTTTCTTCCTTTGTAACACTCTTGGATGCTCCTTTGCTACTGTACCACTATAGAGTTTACACACTAAACATTACAAGTTCAGGGGAACTATCTGCAGATGAAGGAAATACTTATTTTGTTGTTTCAGTCACATCTACACACCTTTTTAAAAGAGTTGTTAAAGTATCTGAGGAGTACCTGTTTACCACCAAATAACCCAATAAAACAAAGGTTTATTCAGTTTAATCATAAACAGAAATAAACTTCACAGGCCTTTGTAACAGTATGTGATTGAACATAGAACGCGGTTTAGCAAAAAGAGAAAAGCAGACCCTATAGCAAATAGAAGTATTGGAAAGCAGACCTTACACCATTGGTTTAACACCAGTAACACCCAACTGGACACTACACCTACTCAGAAGCAAAAATTCAATTTACTCACTCCCACAGAATCAACACTTTTCTCCTGCCCCAGTTACAATTTCCTTGGTCTAAGGATTCTTTCTTGAGACGTAAATTATTTACTCTAGCAATATAAAATCTTAATAAATCCTGAACTGTTCCTTCACAGACAGCAAGAGGAGCAACATAAAAGTTACAATGAGGTACTTGGACTCGACCGCCTTTAAAGGTCCCTTCCAAAACAAAATACTGCATGATTCTATGAGATAATGCCATTTCTACTGTGATCCACATCACACCATGGCTCAAATACACAAATCCTTCCAAACAACGTTTTTATGCACTGGCTAATAGAATGCATATAAAATGCCATAAAAATCACAATTCCCCGGATCTTCTAAATAACCTAAGAACACCACTATTTTTTTCAAGGATTACACAGTGCTTACGTGGACTTTTATCCTTTGCAATCTGCTGTTCTTTCAATGAGGAGTACTATAAAGTATGTTCAAATTATAAAGAAGTTCATCTCTTATCCTAGTATTTTTAACTGAAATTTGGATCATGTGACTAAAACTATAAAGATCAGTAAGACTTCAGCAACAAAATAGCATCCAAAAAGATCTTAATTTTCAAAAGAACGAATGAGAGACTATGGGCTGTACTGTTCAAAAACAGCTATAGATGGTACACCAATGTTTAAAAAAAACGTGAGGTACTATTTATGAGAACAAAAAATTACAAGAGTAAATATTATCTTAGGTGTTGCTATGCTAACCCACTATTGTCTTGATTTCAAACACTGTTACTATTTAAGTCTTTAAAATGAGTTGCAGGTTTGCAAAGACAATACAATTATTTTACAGTATTTCTCATTCCAAAACCTGCTTATTTAGTAGCACAACCTAAGTTATCCCATCACTTAATTGCAATGCAGCTCTGTGAGACCAATTATGTAAAAAAAAAAAGTATTTTTACATCAGAACAGACCTGAACATGTAAAAAAAAGTAATGTCAATATTTTAGTAAGAAACACTATTGATAAATAACTTATATTCGAGTCACCTTACGAAAGCAACTGCTTTATATTCCTTAGTTCCACTATAAAGGAACAGTGTAAATAAGATCCCTTATTGACAGCTGCATTCAAAAACATACCAGTTACATAAGTTTATAAATTATACTTCTGCCAGAGTTAAATATCTAAGCATTTTAATGACAGTTCTTAAAATGCTATCTCAGCAAGAATGACTCAACTTCACTGCATAAGCTACACTGCAGATAAGAAGTAACTAGCTTGATTTTATAGAAATAAAACTGTGTTCTGCTTTAATTCAAACTGCACTAAGTAAGCCATGCTTGTTTAGACCTGCAAGCTTCACCAGTCATTTGGCATTTCCATCTCTCCTGTTTCAACAAAAGTATCTCCAGCTTACCTACAGACAGTTAAGTAAATACTTGGAAAACAGGTATAATTTTCTTCTGTACCTCAAGGGGAGAAAGGTTTACCAGACAACCACCAACCAAAGGACTAAATTTATAAATCAGATTTAGGCCATGTCTACATATGAGAAAAACATGGTTATGCCAGAAGAGTAGGGCAGTACAGACGAGCTCTCTTCAGTACAAGCAACATTTCGTCAGATATCTTTGTTTTTAAGGAAAACATTAATAACCAGTAGGATGCCTCAGCAAGACTTTCGGTCTCAACCCTGTATTTTATACAAGAGGTAGACCCAGAAAGGCCCGGAGGGGAAAATTTTAGGAGCAGCTGTCCCTATCCTAGGGAAAAATGTTGGTGTACCTATCAAAACTGTTTTCCTTCAGCACCTTTCCTTTAACTGCTACTTCTATTGGACAGGTAGAATGTGAAACTTCCTCAAATTTTCCCCTCCATCTGCTGTCTCTGATGTTATTCATAGAGAAACTATGAATAGTAAGAGAAGGGAAACTATCAGAGAAGAAACGCGGGTAGAACTTGCATAATTCCTTGGTCATTTGGCAATTCACAAAGGGTCCTGAGCAACAGCAGCTGTTTTGCTTTAATTTCAGTAGTGCTTCACAGATCTGCCTCAGCCACCAAACCACTGAAACGGCACATGTACAGCTCAGGAAAGTGTTACACAGGTTCGTATTTGGAAAGACATCTCCAAGAATTACAAGGTTTAGAACTTACACTTTACAAACTGATTCTACTTACTCTGATTGTAAACACCACAACCTAAGGAAAACATACCACCTATCATCAAACCTACTGCCCTCAGATCTAAATCTGCCTTCTGCTAAAAAAAAAATAAAAAATCCTTTGTATGGCATACAGGACCTTAAACTTTAAGGTTACCACATATGTCACCTGAATGACCAGCACTTTTTAACAACTGACAAAAAGTACAACTTAAAAAATTTAGTTCCTCACAAGTACTGCTGTCAAGTTAAATGTCAGTTTTGCAGAAAATTTGTGATACATGGCAACACTGAAATATTTTGATTGTGTCATATAAATACAAACAAATCAAACAGATGTCTACAAAATCAGTTTTCCTGAAACCGTGAACCTGCAGCCAGTCTTCAAGCTCTACCTTATCTGCTATAATACAAACTAATGTAATAACTGTTAGACGTATGCTCTGAACCTCTGGCATTTAACACGCAAGCCCAATTATCCAGTCCGTCACTGAACAACTTTCTAAATGAGAAGAGCGCTTTCTTCTGCCGACTTTTGACGAGCACTCTATGACAGATTACAGATCATCAACCTAACCTTTGCTTACGACATTGTTTTCAAAGGCAGCAAAATCGTTCTCAAACTTTAAACGCCTGAAAGGCGTTGGCAAAGGGAAAACCGCCTGCTGCATCATAATGTCACTATTTGGGGAGTATTTGATTCTCCGACCCTCGCTAGGGCGGGGTGCTTTATAAATAGACACTTCCCCCCCNTGCCCTTAGCGTTTGGGTGGCAACAGGAGAGGAGGCTGTTTATAGCCATTATTAAATGAACTCTGAATCGGCCAAGAAAGGGGCGGGGGGAAATAGAGGAAAGCTACTGCTACCTGAGCCAGGGCCCTTCGCTTACCCTCCTCCTCCTCTTCATTCCCAAAGCCCAGCTCCAAGGGGCTGCCGTGCCGCCCCCCACCCTTTTGCGAAGGTGCCTGCAATGCAGGAGCTGCGCAGCCAAACCCCGCGGCCAGGCCACCATCAGCCCCGGGG